>JASSUY010009037.1:17136-45586 GCA_032466535.1 Forpus xanthops | reverse complement strand
TCATTTTATTATGCTCATTTTTTGTGTGAACGGTGGTCTGTTGGCATTTGGTGACACACACTTTTGCTACAAAAGCTGTTCATCAAAACAGTGACATTTCATTTTAGGACACATTTGGAAAACAGATATTGTTGTTGTGGTGGTGTTTTAACTTGGGAAATGGGATATAGTGTATGTGAAAACTGCTCAGTCACAGGAGTGGAAGAAGTTTGCCTGAGCTCAAATTCCCACACACTTTACAATAAAAATTAGCAACTTTCCTTCAGCCTTCTCTCACACCAAAATGAGGCCTGCATAATAAAACATTAAAGGGAGCACATCCTCAAACAGTGTGAAGTGAGGCTGAGGAATACAGTCATACAGTTCATAGATTTGTTTTTTTTTCAAGATCTGGATAATTTTATGACCAATAATAATATTTTTAGTTATGCACACTGAATGAGGTATTATCGGGTTTCCTGCTTCACAGCATCATCTACAGTACCACTACATCACTACAGGGGCTGAGAAGGGATGAATTTATTTACACACACATGCTCATATTCACACTATTGCACACTCCTGCACACAGCAGTGAATTTTGGTGATGTGGACTAGGGGATTTTTTAAATCATTGTGCATAGGCCACTAGCTTTGTATAGTTAAAGCCAACATCTAAATGTTAATCATAGTCATGCTGAGTAACTTTAGTAATGATATTGCATGTGTAGCATGTGAAAACTGCGGGCACTTTGTCCATTTTGAAAATGCCAGCAGGCCTGGACCCAGCTGCAGGAGGAAGAGAATGTGTCAGATCATCAGCTCTTCGTATTCAAAAGGCTTCTGGGAATATGAAAGGTTGTGCAAGCCTCAGTCAGTACCCGAGTGCCAGATGCTGGCAGTGGACACAGTCACTAAAACTTGATTGCTAGTTTAGTTGACACATCCCTCGCCCTCCCATCATAGTAATTTCAGAAATCAACATGAATAAAAAGATAGGTGTCTATAGCATGGTTGCTACTTTTAAAGTACTTTTTTAGTGAAGATGTAGGTGAAAATTCAAAATTTATTTGAAAATCTAGAGGATAATTACTGCATGGAAAGTCCAGGGAATGAGTATGATGAAGTAGCATATTGGGCCTCTTTCTAGGTTATTCATTTTCCCAGCATTCTGTATGCTGTCTATACTAGAATGTGAACCTGTGGAAAAATGGACTAATTAGTAAGTTTATTAAAGGTATCATATATCACAATCAACACTTTCAACTACCAGAATATGGTCTAGAAACCTTTTTTAACACTTAGACTCGCTGTGTGGAGCAGGAGAGTTAGGCACCAGCAAGAAGCCAATTAAAATCTGTATGTTTAGCGCCAAAGGCAATCAGTGGTGTCAGAGACGAGTCCTGTACCTGACCAGGGGCACGAGAATTTGACACAGTCATTCACAATGCATATCACTTCTTTAGACAGTTCTGTTTTTAAAATTAAAGTATAACACTCATTCTGTTAAAATGTAGAGGAATGAATTTCATTACTGGACTATCTCTGTGGTTAGAGCCATTCCCCAAGTGCGAATTGTAGGTTCATCTTCATGAGGAGCCAGGGGGACTGCGGAAGCAGAGGTATGTTGGTGTAGCATAGGTAGTGGTCCCTGATTGTTCAGAAAGGAGTTAGATGCTCTCTGCTGAATGGAGACAGAGCACACAACAGAGAAACCTTCATTGCTGCTAATAATTGCATCACTGAGAAGGAGTCCTTAGTTCTGCTGCCACTGCTGCACCTACTTAATAGAAAATAATGGAACAGCCAGAAGTGGATCCAAGCATTCCATCCTGAACCTTAAGTCTCTATGGTCCAACCCTGTTTGATTCGGTTCATCTGCAATTCCTGCTCTATTCATTTTAGAACTAATAAAGGAAGATGAAAGTGAAGAACTGCAGTTACCAAGTGAAAAACTGAAGTTCTGTCCTCTTAACAGATGAGCCTGTCACAGATCACCTTGTCCCTAGCCAACTTGCCTACACTCTTTTTTAAGTTTGTGACTGCAGGTAGCACAGTCATAACTGGAAAACCACGGCTAAAAGCATCCCTTTTTAGTGACATTCTGTGCCCCTTACACAATGGGGAATTTGTTCACAATTACATGATAAACACTAACCACACCAGGAAGTTCAAATTGATAAAAGTATACATTATCTTGCTTGACAGTATTAAAGCAAATAGAAATTATAAACTAGATCATGCAGGTGATATTGAAATAGTGTGAAGAGTAGCTGACAAGAAGGCAAAAAGCAGTATAATTATAGAAGAGCCAAAGAGAATTTTACGTTGATGAAAAGCAACACTGATAGATTTGACATCAAGAATTATTTGACTATACATGATGAAACTATTAAAAGTATGTTAAATGGAAAGAAGTAGGTCAGCCTATTATACAGCAAGAGAATAATAAATGAATCCAGAAGGAAGAGAAAAAAGAGGGGGGACAAGGGGGGAAAGGAAGGGGGAAAGATCAGTATAATTTTCTCTGGGCGAGTTTCTGACTGGTCACATTGTCAGTCCTGGGAGTTAGGGATGTCAAGTTAAAAGCCCTCCTGTTTTCTCTGAAAGGATAAGGAAAAATTGGTCACTGTGTAGGTATTTTTCTTCAAAGCGTACAAATCACCTCAAAGAGCATGGGGAGAAGAAGAATATAGCCAGACCTCCATGCTGCCTGAGTACAAGCTTTTTAACGTAGCTGGCCAACATAGTGAGTTAGTATTTGTCCCCCCTTTCACTGGGCTGCAGTGGTTTTTCTGCTCCCAACTCTAGGTAGCTATGAAAAGACTAACAGGAAACAAAACAACTTATAGAGGTGAAAGGGAAATCTTCCTTCATTTCTCCAGAAATCTGAAATAGCAAGCCCACATTCTTACCCTTGAGCATTCTTACCAATTTATTTTTTACCGTGGCCACTAGTGATCTAAAACAAAAAACGCATGTTTTGAGTCAGTCAAGAGAGTGGTTTGGGGTTTAATTATTTTTTAAGTACAATTTTGTAGAAAAAAAAAAAGAAATAAACTTTTTTTTTTTTTTAGATATAAATCAAATAACCACTTTTCCTGAAACAAAAACCAAAACAACCAAAAAACATCCTCAACATTTTTTTTTTCCTCTGAAGCAGCATTTACTACTAAAAAGTATTTTTCAGGTGCTATTCCTTCTCATTTGTTTTGGAAAATAGTGGAGAACTGGAAAGTAGGAGAGGGCTGAAGAGGAAGTGTGTTTAACCTGGAACCCCAGAGCTTCTTATGCACCTAAAAATGAAATCACATGCACTGTATGGAAAAGAAGGATATCTGTATGATAATTCAGAGAAAATTACATGAATAGAGGGTCTTTTCCAGGATTTATAGAGGCCTTCATTTATGCAGAGATATAAAATACATTTCTTTCTGCAGGATTCAGCATCTGAAAGCATGTTGAGGAAAGACATCAGTATACTGAAAAATCCAGATAGGAAAATCTGTTTGGAAAATCACTCTAAGACAAAGTCAATAGATAATTATTTAAATTTTTTTCCAACAGAAGTACAGGGGAAGTGTATAAGGTATTTCAGGCTACACATACTGAATTCTGTTGCACTCTGTTCTGTGTAACCCTGAACTCTGTATGCTTTTTAGAAAACTGGCATTCCCATTCAAGGCTCCATTTTCCCTAATTATTACTGATTGCCAAAGATAAAGCAAAGCATCTGGAATAGTACTATGCAGATTCAAACAAGCTTTCATTTGATTTTAATTTCTGGATTAAATAGGAAGGGTGAGAGTAAAAAAAGTAACAACATGAAAAAGGAAAGAGAGTAGCCTAATTACATTATGTTCTTTCAGTTACAGTATATACTAATTCATTCCATCCAATCTTCTCATTTATGAACACTATGAAAACAGAAATGAGTTCTGTGCATTTGTATTGGATGTTGTTGTAGAAACATTGTTTTCTGTGTGCTGCTGGCTCAGAAGATGATGACCAGTGTGTTACAGGAAGGTTCTACAGTCCATCACAAGGGAAGGAGGAGCTGTGCTGGCTTTGGAGGCTTCCTTGAATGTTCCCCCCTGTTCTTTGCTTTGTTGTTTAGCACTCAGAGGTCATTCCAAGTAAAAAATGTAAGTTTGCTCTTCTTGTGTGGAAAGCATAATTAAATCACTGATGCTTTAAAAGATTGAGTTTAGATCCTACTGCACAGATTTTTATTTGTATTGATGAATTCATTTGACATCTGTTTACTACGTAAAATATTGCTGCTATCATCTAATGACCAGACATTCTGGCTCCATTCACCAGTAGTGTCATTCAATGGCTGCTCTTCAGCACTAAATGTTGTATTACACAGAATGATGGAGTGTTATGAATTTAATATATTTTAATTAATTTTCTAATGTCAAGAATTAGCATTATGAAGCAGGTGTTCTAGTAAGAGTTAAACATAGTGCATTATCTATGAAGCAGTTGTACTAAACTAGTTAGAAATGTGGGTGTTGGAAAGCTTTAAAATTCATGTAGGGATATTATCCTCTGCCCAGTCATTTCTATCTAATACAGATGCATGCAAATCTTCATTTCCCCCTACGCAAGAATGTTTCAAGAGAAAAATGAGTGTTCCTCAGATTTTTCTGTTTAATTTGCAAGCACTCTACTTTAGCACTCTCTCTGCTGTTGCTGAATGCCAGAAAAAAAGAATAAATCCTGCAAGTAAATGAAAACACTACCAGAAGTTGGACTGGCATAAACCACCGCATCTTGATGTATGTTACATTATTTTCATGAGGTGTTGGGTGCATCCACTGTGCAGTGATTCCACAGTAACTGAATTGGACTGTAAATAAAAAACTTCCAGTTTTCACTTAAGGGGAAAGATGCTCAACAGGAGAAACAGCAATAAATGACTTTAAAAATGAAGTAGGGTCACTGTGTTGCTCACTAATTAATATAATTTGAGTTACGTGCTCTAGTCTTTTTTTTTTTCAGCAGCATGAGGCTGTTCCCCTGGGACTTTTGCTCAGAAATGACTGACACCATCTTTCATGGAAGAAGGAAGAAAAATTGTAGCATCCCTGCCCTTGAACCAAGATTAAAGACCTTTAATCTGCATGTGTGTAGTGAAATGTTGGGGCAGGGAACAGGGAGGAACTTGGACAGGGAAGGAAAATGGTTGGTGATGCTCTTTACTAAAGACATTGTCAGAGAGTTGTGGGAGAAGGCAAGTGGCCTGAGGAGTGACAGGCTTCTTTGAATATGCCCTTGTGTTAGGTAGGGGGTTTCTGAGCTGTAGATTCAGCACTGGGAACCATAACCCAAGTGTCTGGGTAGTCCATGGGACATGGCACCATGCTTTTTGCAGTTATTATGATAAGGAAAGGACAGCGAACAAAGTCATGATATCCATTTTTTTATAAATCATACGAAAATATTAATGTAGGTTACATAAATTGTTGGAGGAACTGATAGGCATGTTGTCATGGTTTAAGCCCAGCTGTAACTTAGAACCATGCAGCCGCTCTCTCACTCCCTCCACTTCCTCCCCTCTGGTCCTGGAGGGATGGGGAGGACAGTCGAAAGAATGTAACTCATAGGTTGAGATTAGAACAGTCTAGTAACTAAGGTATAACACAAACCACTACTGCTACCACCAATAATAACAATGTAAGGGAAATAACAAGGGAAGAGAATGCAGCCGCTCACCACCTGCCGACCAATACCCAGCCTGACTGAGCAGTGATCTAGCCCTTCCAGGTAACTGCCCCCAGTTTTTGGCACCCTGGGCATGACGTGCTGTGGTGTGGAATACCTCTTTGGTTAATTTGGGTCAGGTTTTCTGTCTGTGCTTCCTCCCGGCTTCCCCTCTCCTCTGACAGAAGGTGAGACTCAGAAAGTCCTTGGTCAGACTAAACATTATTGAGCAGCAACTGAAGACATCGGTGTTATCAGCACTGTTCCCAGGCGGAAAGTCAAAAGCCACAGCACTGCACCACCTACTAAGAAGATGAAAAATGACTGCTACTGCTGAACCCAGGACACACCTATTTTTTTTAATTGGTTTTACTTAGTATTCCATTGTGAAAGAAAATGAGAATTCAGGAAAATACGAGATTATTTGGTGAGACTGTATAGCTAGGTTCCAAAACGCAGAATCAAATACTAAATATAAGTTGATTGGCTTTCACAATGTCTAAGCTATCAGTAGGTCCTTTTGTCTTCCTTCAGAGGCAGGTGATATCTTTCCACTTTATGTTTTAAATAGGAGTAACTGATAGAGCATAAAACAATACATTTAATAAAATATTACTCAATTTATTGCAACTTTATTACGATATTTAATTTAACCTACAGTGTGAGAGGGGTTGCTATGTTCCAGTATGTGTCCTTCATCTAGATTTTATTTCTTACAGTACAGACAGGAAAGTACTGAAGGAAAGCTAGTGGTCAGTTAAGCTGGTAAGGATCTGGGAAATACTCAATTAACCAGCTGTAGGCAATTACTATGTCAGTTTTGAAATTTCACCACAGCAGTTATAATAATTTGCAAGGTAGCGCAGCCCATTCTACGTGTCTTACATTCATCTGCTTTTGTCTGTTGTTTCTTCCGTTTAATGCTTTATATTCATATGATAAAACCTAGCATCTGTATGTGCTTTGTTGCCATCTCCATCAGCCCACTTGTTTGATGCCACTTTAGAATGACCTCATTCTTTACGTTAATTATTAATCAATTAAACAAGAGCAGAATTTATAGTTATACAGCAGATATGTGCAAAGCAGTTGCATAGGTCCTTTCAGGCTCTTTATCCTGAATTCCAAGGACATTTTGCTGAATACATGTAAATAGAAATACATGAGCTGCTTTGCTCTAAGGTCACAATATTTAAGCTTTTCCAGTACTGTGGCCATTCCAAATACCCTCAAACTGAGGACTTTTTAATTGCAGATTAGGTTGTTAATTTTCCAGTGTTACAGTGGAAACACTATAACGGGAGAGAAGACACAGCCTGTGCCCAACAAGGAGTGATGGAGTCTACAATTCACTTGCTGTGGGAGTTTGGAGAGCCTGAGCCTCTCTGCCTGTGAAACAAATACTGCAGTTAAACATTTTTAAAGTCTTCAGTGACTACAGCTAGAGGAAAGTCATACACGTTTGCAGTACTTAACTGATGATGTTCAAATGCAGGTAGAGTCACATCTCTTGCTCTCTGTCATGCCTGATGCAAAGCCTGATGAGAAGCATACCAACATGGGCACCCATGGTCTTGATCCACAGCTCACTGAACTCAGTGGAAATACTCCCAGTGAGTTCATTAGGCTTTAATTCAATATATTAATGCTGAATGTTAGCATGTGCTACATTGTAAATGCTGGGACTAAGGCTGCTTTCTGTTAATGAATTCATGTCAACTGTTGCTTTGTTTGTCAAGGCAATGCAGTGTTTTGTGTACAGATCTAGTTTCTCAAAAGCAGCAGCGAAGTGTTTGACAAAAGTAGAACATGTTCTTCAAGGTGGTAAACCATTTTCAATATGTTGTGAACTATATGTCTTCTGAAATTTTATGATGTAGATTTCAGTGTTCACTTAAAAGGCTTGAATTCAGAATTTGAAAAATGGCCCATAAAAAAAATAAAATTGCTTTTTAAATTTTTTTCTGTGCTATTATATTTCATTTTGTATTTTACATTTTCAAGTGAATACTTCAGCACTGTAAATCTTCTTAACTGAAGTCTTATGAATTCTGAGACATCTCCAAAGTACCCATGTAAGCAAACAGAAGGTGAAAGGTTTCTCATCTTATTAAATTAAGTGAAAACCTTTTTTTTTTTAATTTAAAAAATATTTTCTTTGTGTTTCATTGACAACTTCTCAGGGGTATATTATCTAAACGTAAATAAAGAAATTAAGGAAAAGAATATACCACCTTTAAGTCTTCAGACAAAAGCTCTTGATTCTCCATTTACTTGTCATATTCAATATAACCAAAACAGCATTATATTTAAAATTTTAGATTTAGCTTTTAAAAAAGTGAGTATTCTTTTAGGATAAAGTTCTGTACAGTTTTGAGTTATTGTGTTTGTATATTTACACATACACATAGTGGTTTAGTACACATATACATGTGAAAAATACTCTTATTTTTGCTTACAATTACAGGCTCATGAATGACACAGGAATGAGCTGTGATATCTATAATTCAGAAGCATAATAAAATTGTGCATATAAAGTAATTTTCAGAAAAACTCTCTTCCCAAAAGATTTTAGTCAATGCACAACTACAGACTATACTTCCTAAGATGTGTCAGACTGTTTACACTGCTTTGTAGATTGAATGGAAGGTGACCTAAACTACAAGGAAGACCTGATGCTGAAATGAATTCACATATGTAATTCCTATTGAAGTAAAGTGTACTTAGTTATACAGGCTAAATTTCAGAATCATCACTATGAGTCTGATGTTTGGCAGAACGCCTCAGACTTTGAACTGAAAAATTAGTTATTGTATCTTGAAAATATTTTGCATCACAGTAGCAAATTTCAGCATTGTTCTATTGTTTTGCTTTGTTGACTAAAGAAATAAGTAAACATTTCTCAGACAGTAATACCTTTGAAGTCTTTTATTAGATCAACTTCTTTTGTGAAAGAGAGAGCATGAAGTTGCCCATGCTCAGAAATATCTTTTTCTTTGTTAAATAGTAATCAGTTATATTCAGTAGTTTCCTAATGCATCAGTGGATTTTGTTACTGACATTTTTAAGCCTGCAATATAATCTGCTTTTCAAAATGTTCCCTTTGCATAGTCACATTCATTATTTGCCTTTAAGAAGAGGAGAAGACATGATCACATAACCTAAACGAAAAATATAAGAATAATTAAACTATTTAACAAAAAAAAAATGATAAATATTTCTGCGAGTTCAGCAGTACAGCAGTATCCTGTTAAGAGATAGATGCACATACACTGACAGATTGACTATGTTTTTTTTCCTTATAAAACACAGTGAGTTACAGAGTATAACAATTTAATTTGGGAGAAGTAATCAAGGAAATACATATGAAAATACATATGTACTCTGTGAAAAGAATTATAACAGTATTAAAACTCTTTTTTTTTTTTGATCTGTGCAGCAAAGCCCAGTTTCACTGACTTCATCTAAGGACCTGAATATTGTAAAGGTGAACACTGCCAACAGTTTTGATAAACACAGACATCTTCACAATTCAAACTCTTCACCTGTGGGCAATGCTCTCCACTTGTGTGGCTCATTCAGTATTTCAGCCATATGCACATGGATTAAATGGATTATACCAATTTTAACTTATTGCTTATTGTTCTATAAACTATAATTCTATAGTTTCACTTTAAAAGCCGTAATATGTCATCCTATACGCTAGCTAAAGTATTTACGTATTTTTAATCACTGTAAATGAAACCCTGAAACCACAACAATAACAAAAATAAAACAGATAATGGAGGTAATATTTGAAGGAAGTCTCTGCTTATATTAAATTATTATTATTTTAAGTAGTATCTTTGTATTAACTAGGCAGTGATAGCCAACTTCAACTGGGAATCTTTTTCTGTTTCAAATGCTTGTCTCAGTGTTTCTAAACAGTCCCTGTTTGTCCCTTCTGCTTTAATCTGAGACATCACAACAAGCTGGAGAAAGCAACAGGTGAATGTTCATTCCCTTTCTCAATGGATTTTGTTCCTTTGGTAGATTGGCATTGATCTGCTTACAAGTAACCTGTTAAGACTGTAAAGACCGAAGACCAGATCTTAACTTTTCTGAAGGAGAAAGATACCCTTTTTTTTTCTGTTCATATGCTAACAAGTGGTGAAATGTACATTCAAGGATAGTTATTGAGTACTGTGTTGGAGAACAGGCAACATCATTCAGTCTGATCTTCCCTTAAATGCTGAAGGCAGTGCTGAACAAATTGTATAAATGAAGCTGCTAGTGAATGAAATCCACGTTGTAATAAAAATGAAAAGTGCTGAATAAAACTCCTTTCTTCAGTTTCCCCCTATTTACTTTTTTTTAATAATCAGTTTCAGACACAAATATATTATTTTAAAGTCTTTCAAATGGTATGTTGATAAGTGTCTTTTCAAAACTATTTTAGGTAATCTAAGTGTTTCCTTATATCTTGACAGATACGTGCTTATTGTGATTCCTTACTTTGTGTCCTGTACATGGAAAGACTGTGAATCTCAGAAATAAAGTACTATGTAATAAATTAGCTCAACTGATAACCTCCCTTTTTATTATGCAGCAAACAGTCATTAATTTAAAACATGTAAATTGGAAATCTGAGAACTACAGCACTAGCTGAAGTGGGACATATTCCGAGAGAGTATGAATACTTTCATAATTCTTGAGTATAAAAGAATTGCTGTAAAGCAGAACCATGAGGCATTCCCAGTAAGAGGCATCAACTACTACCTTATTAAAGGATGAAAGAATCTGTGGACACATGGAAAGAATCTACAAGTCATTCAATTTCAAAATTAAAACCTAAAATAGTTCAAGAACAATGTGTGTAAAGA
The DNA here is from genome assembly GCA_032466535.1 of Forpus xanthops. Taxonomy (NCBI): domain Eukaryota; kingdom Metazoa; phylum Chordata; class Aves; order Psittaciformes; family Psittacidae; genus Forpus; species Forpus xanthops. The sequence continues at coordinate 35,036 of JASSUY010009037.1, read as the reverse complement.
TAAAGATTTGAAAGCTTATAAATTTCTGTAAAGAAATAGCATGCTCAGTGTATGTTTGAAATTATGACAAACCCCTGTATAGCTTAAAAGTGGTTTCAGTTGGCCTCTGAAGTGTGGACATGCTTTTAATTACAGTTATTTTTTATGGAAAGAAAAGAAAAAAGAAAAAAAGAAAAAAAAAAAAAAAAAAAGAGAAAAGAGAAAAACCAAACCTGATTCTGTATACAATAAAATGCTTGCACTGAAAGGAATTATGCATTTAAAGAGATACCTTTCCATTTTGCAGTTCTTCAGGTTTACTCCAGAGCTTATGCTTTGATTATTTTGTATCTCTCAGCGGGTGTTTATGGCATTAGATGCTAACTGTCTGAATACAGAGGACTTCAGGGAGCGCAGCTTCAAAATCTCCCATCTCTGGGGTGCTTCTTTTGCTCAACTGCCTTACCTATGAATTTTAGGATCCTGATTTATAAAGTCAGGATTATGCAATAGGATGGAAACATCTCTCTTTCAGATACCTGAATATCAGGCTTAGGCAGACTTAGTGTGATCCTGAAGGCTTCATTTACAGTTTTAAAAGTGCATAACTTTTTAGAAAGGAAGAGCACTTGCAAAGATTTACTAAGAAAGATTTTTTTTCCCTTTGAGAAACTACAGCTTTACAAAACTCTTTTCCATTTTTACCTCTTACCAGAAAACATTTTATTCCATATGTCCCCTTAAAAATTAAAGAGCATCAGCCCCTACAGAACATATACTAGTAAGACAAAACAAAGCAAATGCAGTTATATGGTTTGTGTGTTGTGTAGAGAAATTAACTTATGTTCAGTTTTACTGCAGAGGTTGAATATCCTGAAAAAAAGCAACACCATTTGATTAGACATATCTCACATTAGGCAAGCTCTTTGACCAGTCAGTTTTGCTAATGTAAAGTGATAGTTTGGATTTGCAGTCTGAGGACTGTAGCATACCCTTGGACTAGCTCTGTTGACTTTCCTGTTTTTTTCACTCACTCTATTCTAATTCCAGACCCTTTAGTATTCAGTGCAGTGCATTCATTAAAATTCAGTATTTGGTGATGGCTAGAATATAGCAGAGCTTCAATGAGGCTCATTATCAGAGGCTGTAGGATGTGCACAGTCCCATGCTAAATCCTTACCTTGCCAGTACCATGTCCTGAGTAGGGGGGCTGTCCTGAGGATCTGTCCATCCCAGGTCATTTTTAAGACCTAAGCAATTCCTGCCCTAAAGCTCTCTCCTTTCAAATTTACTACCAGGATCTGAACGTTTTTTTACCCTTGGGCTCTATTCTTTCAGACTGATCATCAGGGTTTGAATGAATTTTGCCTCTGGGTTGTCTCTTTTCAGTTTCAATTTCAGAGTTGGAGTTCTTGCTGCCCTCGGATTCTTACTTTTCATTTTCAATATTTGGGTTTAAAGACATACTGGCTATAAAAGACTTTCCATTTTAATATTTTCTCATGTCATGCTTCAGCTAGACACAGATGCGTTGTTCTCAGTGGTGAAACTTCCCTTTTTGTATTTCTCAGTATTTACTTGGTTATTTGGAGTAGTGTGATTGTGTTTTTTCCTAATCATAAACTAATTATATAAGATAATTCAGGTCCAGAGGGTCTTCAGAAGATCTCCAGTCCAACATCCTGCACAGAGCACAGTATCCCTCAGGATCTGACCATGTTCTGGGGCTTGTAAGGGTTTTGAAAGACCTGCAGGAATTGAGACTGTACAACTTCTCTGGGCAAATTGTGGCACTGCCTAACTGCCCACATGGAGAAGAGGTTCTTGTTATAGATTCAGTATGCCACTCAAATGTCTGTTTATGTTCATTGGTCTTTTGTCTTCCTGCTCAACACAGTTGAGATTAGCCCAGCTTTGATGGGCCCTCCTTGATGACAAGGGATGTCTGCATAGGCAAGGGCTGTTTTGTCTATCCGGAGGCATCTCTACTCCAGGCTGAAAGAAATTAGCTCCCCCAGCCTCTTCTCACTGGGCAAGTCCTCCAGCCCCTTCAATTTTGTCTTGATTTGCTGCTCTTAGTCTAACTAAGTCTGTGAGAAGCTCTCCTGCTTTCCATATTGCACAGCTCCAGATGCATAGCTGGAACACTGAACAGATGTGGCTTTTGAGAAGCAACAGCTTTAAACAAGCCAAAATTATACAAAGACCTTTCTGGGCAAGGGGTGGGGAAAACTGACAAAAAATCCTCTATTTAGTGCCTGGAGGATTTAGATAAATAAAAGCAATGCTTAGACTCACCTCATTCAGCTCATTTACTCGTGCCTTCTGATTGACATACAAACATTTGTCCACACACAGATAATTCATTGTTAAATACAATTATTTTTTTTATCTCTGTGCTTGTTTTGACAGCACTGAATATATATTTGTCTTTCCTCAGTTTTAATATCATCTGCTTTTCCTTCCTTTTTCTGACTTCCTCCTTGATTCTGTTTGATGTGTCCCCCGATCATTTCCCTTTGCACAACAGCACAGCAGGGTCCTGCTCCTGACTTCACTCCCAGCAGGCCCATTTCATCTTACTACCTTCTGAAAATCCCAAATCTACTCTGACAATATCTCATTGTCATATTTTTCATGTCTGCTCCAGCCGGGCTCACACTGTACCCTCTGCAACACTGCTTCTGCGGTTTTATTTGTCTCAACTGGTCTGAACCAGTTATAATTTTTACAAGTGACTTCTTTTTGTTTGCTTTCATATACTTCACTCTGCTGCATTTAGCTTAAGACCAGTAATGCAATGCAGAATCAATCTATACTGCTTTGCACTTCTTTGTAAGATTATCACTAGCATCTCTTCTGCTAAGCCAAGGAACTGTCACTGTATAACTTCATCTTTGTATCTCAAATTATACAGATTCATCCTTTGCATCCCAATATTGTAATATTTCCAGGATACAAGGGTTTTGTCTAAAATTATCTCTCCTTATCATTTACGGCTTTTCTATTTTTGGTCCTTTACACAGAGTAGTTGATTGTTGGATATCCCTTTCATCAAAACTGCCCTGCCCTGTCTTATCCTCTCCTGTCCTGTCCTGTCCTATTCTATCCTATCCATCTCTCCTCTAGCTACCTCCTTCAGACTATGAAAAAAACAATATGTTCATATTTTTGACCAGTTGTATGCTTGTCACAGCTACCTTTCTAAGCTGTCTTGATAGACTCCTATCTCTGCATTTTAAGTTTATAAGTTAATATATATAATCACATTCCTGAAGCTCATTGCATACATAATTTTTCTATAAAAACAGACTCCTAAAAATTAATAGACATGCTGAAATAAAGTTTTAAGCACATTCCTCACTTTTGTACAGTAGTGTCACAGGGATATCTCAATTGAAGTGGAAGAGATTATAGAATTGCTTAATTTCTGCAGATTTTTAGAATATTTTCATATTAGTCTTCTTTTATTAACAAATTTACCAACTGATAATTCAAATATAGCTTTCCAGGTTTTACTGAGGATGCTGTGTGCAGTTATTAGAATGTCAGTGAGGATTTTAAATATATAATGGATGCGGTGTAGGCATTGTTCTTTACAATTCTTATCTGTTTCTTGATCCTGCAAACACTTCTACTTGGCAGCAGCTGAGTAGTGGCTGACTGTGCTCAAAAGAACTAACTATTCATCTTATTCCCATTCCAGTTCTTTTTCACATAATCACAAGCAGAACCACTTTGTATTTTCAGAAAAACATGGAGGTAACTAATCTAAAACCAAGTATTTCAAAGTTTCAGTAACCTGAAAAAGGAAACAAAACCATAATACAGATTGAATTCCCTTAAGAATGCATTTCTATCATTTGATCTCATAGATAAAATTCTTGTCTACTCTCAGAAATAGCTTCATTTCTCTATCAATGGAACTATTTTAATAAACAATCATAGTTCATGGAAGATTTCAGTTATCAGACTCGGGTATATGGTCACATCAAAAGAGAGAGATCAGATGATTGTGATAAAATGTACCAAAAAAAAAGAGTTGTAATTCACTGAAATTTTTGAAAGCATTTTTAATCCATGGAAGTGTAGGTAGATCTAAGATTTATTGTCATAAATGTGCCAAAAGCATGTAGTTCTGTCTGAATTACATTTTATATGCACTTATTTCTGATTGTAGGATACATGTCAAAAGGACTGACACACAAAAAGTGCCATTGTACAACAGTTTCATCTGTACTTCCTTGTTGAAAATTCATAGTAAATGTCAGTAGTGCTAGATCCCACATTCACACTGCTTTGATATTTCAAATCATGACCATGAAGACATGAGAAAAAAATAAAAAAAAAAAAGGTTGATGTTTAAAATTCTTTCACTGGAAGCTAAAATTTTAGAAGTGAAAACCTGCCTACTGGAAAATGCCATTAAAGAGTATAGACATAAAGTATAAAAAGGAAAGAGAAAAATATAACAAAGTGAGACTTCACCAGAATGAGATAGAACAATTTAATAACTAGGCTTTTATCACACTTGCCCAGAGATTTTCTTCCTCTTTTGTTTTCAATTCCATTCATGAAAATATAGAACTGAAAATGTGTAATAAAGGTTAAAGTTGACATAATCCATGACAGCAGCAAAGTTTTTCATAGTGAAGGGAATTGTGTTACTGAGGAATGAGAGGAAATGGAGAGAGCTGTAACGTCTGTCAAATTTTAACTGGAAACAGTTTTTCTAAAGGGCAAGGATTCAAAAAGTGCTTACATTTGGTTAAGAACATCTCCTTTCCTTTGTAATAGATATCCCTGATCAAGGAGAAATATAATAATCACTGGACTATCTGTAAATGGTCTCATATAAAGCAACACTGGCTTTTTTAGAATATATTTTGAATTTTTATTTCATCTTCTACATTTGTAAACTGTTCTACAAGAGTTACAAGAGTTATCTAATAAAAAAATCAAGTTCTGACAAATTGTTTAGCCTCTAACACTTTTTATTTTGGGGGCTAGTTTCATTTTGGCAAACTGGAAGAGTAAGTGGCCAGCTGACTGTAATTCACAATAAAGTTCTGATTTTTCTCTGATTCCAAACCTGAACCAAATGTTCAAATGCTTTCCTTGTCAGTGCAGCATAACGAAACACAAGTGATAGTGTAGTCCAAGCCCAAAATATACTCAAGTGATGCTGTCTATATTTGATTCTTCTTCGGGTGTATCAGAAGAATTGAATGGATAGGACTTTATAAATAACTTACATGGAAACTGATGGTGGTGGTGACAGTGAAGATTCTGAAATACACGTATATACCTGAATCAAGGTTGGAAGAGATGACCTCCTGTGGTTCAACCCAGCCTCAGTTATCCTATGATACAATAACTAGTTTTTTGGGTTTTTTTAATATGAGAACATACAGAGATACAGTGCCACAGCACTGACATCTGATTTTACTGAATGTTTTATTATTTTTTTTCTTTCCAGAAATACCCAGTACCTTATAGGACTGTGCCTTTCACCTCAAAATTATAATAATAAAATTCCTTCAAAACCAAGCTATTTTTCTTTATGATGCTTTTGTCTCACTTATCAAAAAAGCGCCGTTTGTGTTGCTCTTCACCCCTTTCTTTCCCTGGTAGTGTTCCAGGCCGGGTTGGACAGAGCCTTGGGTGGCATGGTTTTGTGGGAGGTGTCCCTGCCCATGGCAGGTTGGGTTGGAACTAGATGATTTTAAGGTCCCTTCCGACCCTAACTATTCTATGTTTCTATGATTCTATGGAGGCAAATGTTCTCCGGTCTGTGCAGTGATTTTTGCCACAAAATATCACAATAAACAAATAGATGAAACTTGAGAAATTCTCTTTATTATAACACTGTGCAGTTTTCATTAATTAGACTAGGATTCACTTCAGTTGCACTACTACGTTTATTGTTTCACAGTTAATTTTAAAGTTCTACACTTCTAAGAAACACAAATATGTAATGGAGAACATTATGGGCAGAGGGGAGGCAAGGATTCATTTTCTTGACGATAGTTTTTTTTTTTTTTTTTTATTCCATTCAATAGGAATACAAAAATATGCACATTCATTCATTAATATTATGAAAGCGTTAAAAAATATGTTGGTAGAAACATATTTTTTTCAGTTGTAATTGAGTCACTGGGTATTTACATCTAAATGACATTAAGAGAGAATTCAGTGCGGTTTTCTGTCTGTACTTTTATTCCACATCTTTCCCTTCAGCGCACATATACAATACAATCAGTGTGTTTTCACAGCCACCAGGAGGAAGTGATGGAGAGGAAAGGTAAATCATGTTCTCTTCGTAACATTTTCAAATACTCTTAATGCAGTAGTGATAGGTATCATGTACCAGGTAGGGTGAAGCTTTGTACCATCTCCTCCTCTCCTCCAAGCTGGAAGATTGCTCACTGAGCTCCAGCTCCAAAACAAGTTAATTGTCTGGGGTTTAGTGGCAAGGTTAGATTCTAGACAGCTCCCGATGTAGGCACTGTGAGTTTTACTTTCTGTACAGCAGACAAATGTGTTTAATAGTAATCTCCTGACTTTCCAGCAACTTGATGTGTTGTGATTATATTTACACATACTATTAGTCTAATCTCAGGCATCAGACCTGTTATTATTGAACCTATCAACACTGGTACCGTGTGATATCAGAGGTAAAGTAAAAGATAAGAAATGAATTCTTTCCTTTAAACCAGAAAAAATGCAATACTCTATGCAATCAGAGTCACTTGTAAGAGTCAAGATCCTCAGAAAAGGCTGTTGTGCAAATTCCAATGAATGCAGGAATTTATGCAGGATCACTGAAGCTTATTTCTTCACACTGGCAATACAAGTGGAAGGTTTGGAAGTTTCTGAATCATAGTCCTTTATATAAATGAATAGACACTAAGAAAAATGTTTGCAAACATGACACTGACAGCATATTTTCATTAACATGCAAAACGCCTTGACATCAAATGTATCAGCACTGCTCTCTAAAAGCTTAAACAATTCTGATGTTTGCAGATGAGTGATAAGACCAGTTCCAGTTTCCAATGAAATCAATTACAAGTGTCCTGCTATCTTCAGTGGGATATGGATCATGTCCACAGGGTGTCATGCCATGCAACTTTTATTATAATTCCGTAGCCTTCGTTAAGTTAAAATACATGACTTCTGAAAACACAAGCTGCAGTGAAGTCTCCGTCTTGGTCCCTCTAAAGATGTTAACATACGCCTTTAGGCACACCACAGATACCATAAGTTAAGTAAAATCCTAGCTCTTGGTTTCATACAATAAAATCATCTGATACTGATGCTCAGGTCTCCTGAGTGTGAAACAAATGTAAGTAACAAGGAGCTCTGCAACTGCCTAGGCAGTGCTCAATTCTTACTTCCAACATCTGTAAAAAAAAAATTGTTGGATCTGTGGAACAGAGGAAAATAAATAAAAGAGATAACTCCCTCCTGAGAGTGAACAAAGAATACAAGTACAAAGTACACACAAGACAATGGTGTATAAGGGTAAGGAACTGCATTAGAGGATAACAGACTTCCTCGGTTTATAAAATGCACACCTGGTTGCATTGCAGCTGTGCATATGGAACAAATACTTGTTTTAGCTTAGACAGTATCTCTATATCAAGATACTAATATCTCGATGCTACTATTAAGATAGTACAGCTAAGTTCTTAAGTGAGGATGAGGAAACTCCTCTTTTATGTCTTTTATGAGCTCACCTACTCAGTGGATATGCCTTGTCATTTCATAATAATGTATAAGGTTATTACTGATGTACTGTATAGCATCAAGAAGCAAAGTAACAAATCCTTTAGGATTTCCATAGTTATGGTATAAATAAAAGAATTATTTAGGAATAAAATTCAAATCTCTGTCATTAATTAGAAGAAAATGTCCTCAGTGGTGTTAGTTTTGCTGTCAAATACAGATAGTTAAAAATTCTTGATAGAACAGCCTTGTTTCAAAATGCAGTTTTGTTAAAAGTGAAATTGAACAATATTGATTTTGTTAAAATATCTGGGAAAAAGTTAAAAAGAATTATTTAAGCTTTTCTGGTTTGTTCTTAAAATACTAACTTTGTTATGCTGGGAGATACATTTCATTTTTATTATTGTCATGGTTTAAGGCCCTCACGCCACGCAGTTTTGCTCTGTCACTCACTCCCCTCTCTTTCTTCCCCAGTCCCGGGGAAATGGGAAGGAGAATCAAAAGAATGCAACTCCCACAGGTTGAGATAAGAACAGTTTAGTAACTAAGGTATAACACATCACTACTGCTACCACCAACAATAATACAAGAGAAATACAAGGAAAGAGAATACAAGAGATCTTCACCTGATATCAAGCCTGACCACTCGGTGCACCCCCCATCACCTAATATCAAGCTCAACTAAACAGTGTCCCCCCATCACCTCATACCAAGTTCGACCACACAGTGCACCCCCATCACCTCATCCCAAGTCTGGCCACGCAGTGTGCACCCCCCTCTGCACCACTACCCTTCTGGGTCTCTGCTCTCCGTTTCTATATCCTGGGCATGACGTGCTGTCAGTTTAGGTCAGGTGTCCTGTCTCTGCTTCCTCCCGGCTCCCTCTCCTCCCTGGCAGAGCATGGAACTCAGAAAATCCTCTGCCAGCCTAAACATTCTAAGCCATTACTGTAAACACTTGTGTTATCAGCACTGTTTCCAAGCTGAAAATCCAAAAACAGTGCTGCACAGCTACTACTTAAAGGAGAAAAATTGCTGCTGCTGAACCCATGACAATTACTTATTGCATTTCAACATCTACAGTGATGCATTAATTTTGATGATTGCAAATATGCATATAAACATTACATAAGTACCAGAATGTGCTGTGATACTAAACCAGAGTAATTTACTTTATTGAAACACAAAAAGATCAAAAGTTCAATATCTGAAAGAAATTGTGGAAAAATGTTTTTCGTGAATAACTTTATCTTGTATCAAAATGACATTTTTCCATTAAATCAAAATTCCAAATACCGCTAATTTTAGTAAAGCTTCTAGAAAACTCATTATATTCTTGAGTTCACAGCATGACTTTTGTGATTCTTTTAAACGTAAAACAGCATAAAGTATTTGACGAAGTGACACATCATGTTGCTCTTGAACAAAGTGACATGCTCTTAAGATATTAATAAGTGAGATTACATGCATACTGGAGAAAGGATTAGCATATGAGGAAGAATAAAGACCAAAACAAAACAGCATCACCAGTGATTTAAAACAACTGACCCAGAGGACATTTATTTTAAGCAATTACTTGATCTTCTTTCCTTCTCAGTGAAGACAAATAGATTGGCTTAGAAAATGGAGATGGGCTAGTGGGTAAGAACAGAGTAGCTTACTTGGTCATGGTCCTGCTTTTCATTGCCCTCTACATTACAAATCATAAATCCCAAGTCACAGTTGGAGAGAAATTTGAAAACCCTATTACAGATTAGGTTACATGTAAGAGAAAATCATATTCATGAATGCCTGCTAGCTGTTACTCTGCATTAGGTGTGCTCCTGAAGGACAAGTCTAGTTCATCCAAGAGGAATGCATTGCATGTTCCCCTAGCCTGCTCTGTGGTGCAAACCAAAGCAGAGTTAAGAGGGGATGATAAGGAGATTCAGTTCAAAAGGGTAGTCCTGAGATGAACGAAAATGCTGCTGTAGATGTATCCTCCATCTCTGGATCAAACACAAACCACACAGTGAATGCTCAGCAAAGACATTAAAGCTATAGCCACGTTTTTTGTCTCTCAGCATGGGAAGAGTGACAGCGCTGCACAGCTTACAGAAAAGTTAGCTGAGATGCTACCAGAGAAAAAAAAATCAGCTTTTTTTTTTGGTATATGTAACACTGAGCTCTGAGCATATAAAAAGCTTATAAAAAATGTCTGTACTTCTGCCTGCTTGCCAAAATATTTACTACTGAAATGCATATTTCTCAGAGCAAAAAAAAAAGGAATTAAGCATGGTGAGAAAAGACGCACCAGTGAGAATATCTATGAGCAGCTGATGGAGCACTGAATTGGCTGAATCCCCACAATTCTGGGATTTTAGGAATACTCATGAGTTGCAACCGTTATTACCATTCTGAGATGAGAGCCTTTGCACAATTGCTTATGGTATCTAAACCAGAAAGATTTGGTATGAAGAGAAGTTTTAGTTCTATATATAGCCGGTATATAAAATATTAACAAGCTTGTCTGTGTTAAATAAAAAATAATTAGTAGTATACATTTTCCTCATGGCAGATCTTAGTCTTGTTGTTATGCTACCTGACTTATTAAGACTTGAGTAGTCCAAATGCTAATTTGGTATATATTTTCCTTCCAGTTGTATTAACAGTTAATGAAAAGCTGCTGATAATTCACTGCATATTTGTATCACAGGAGATGGATAGTTAAATCTTGATTTTTTTTTTTTTAGTCTGCAAAGAATGTGTATTAACATTTTAAAATATGCACATTAATTCAAGCATGTTGTACAAATATCTTTCTCCAAGGCTGAACCATCTGGCAAAGATAACCAAACCTTTTTTTTTTTTTTGTTACAGATATATATGCATACATGTAGGTAACAAAAATATGTAACTATATACATATTTCAGGGATTGCTCAATTGCCATAAAGAAGGGAGAATTTTCAAGGAAGTTTAGGAGAAAGTTAAAAACATTCTCTTCATTTTATTGATGTGTTACTGAAGATGATGATCAGAATGTGAATTATTCATAACCCAGAACTGTCAGAACTTCACTGTAAATACCTGAGGGGATATCTACTCAAAGCAGATAGTTTTGGGGTGTTCACATTTCAGCATGACATTACCAAGAATCATATTTTTGAACAGTAAGTTGCCTATGATGCTAAATTTGATGTAGAAGAATATAGAAATGTTTCCCATAAAGAAAAAGTTTGACTGGAAGAAGAAGTAGTGTTTCTGTGACTTTCACAGGTAAAAGATGATGAAGAAATGTCGAAAGGGAATTTTTTGGGTGAGACTTCATAGTGAGATAAGCAGGATGACATATCAAAAGGTCATTATGCCATTCTAACATCAATATCAATATATAGTGATACACAAATGCCAGATAATCCTCCTGTGGTCAACTATTTTATTACACTTAGAGCTGAAAATTTCATTTGATTATTTGGTTGCTGAATCATAGAATTATAGAACCAACTAGGTCAGAAAAGACCTTTAAGATCATCAAGTCTAATCACTGCTCCAGGACTGCCAAGTCCACAACTAAACAATATAACTAAAAATTTTTACTTAACACCTTCCCTTTTGTATTTTGACTATTTGAACCCTCTTTTATTTTTCTTCATGTCTTTGGTTGTGATCAATAGTTTCTAGTTGGCACTCAAATGGCTTCTTTATTCCTCACCATTTTTTGAGGATAAGCATTATTTTTTCCAAGTTCAGTGCAGGTTTTAATTTTACAGAGACCATCACCTCAAAAGATAAGTTACAGTGGAATAAGATTAGCACACAGCAAAGGTCTTCACCCAGAAACATTACAACATAAGCTGTTATGACTGAAGAAGGTAAAAGGCAAAGAGAATGGTCTATTATTCAGATAGCGAAGGCATGGCAGTAGAAGGAATTTGTAGATACTTCTAAAAAGAAGGGAGACAAGGATGCCTGGGCTATTTAAAATTAAGTATCAGAAGTCTTCTGCCTGAGGTTTGCAGTGTAAATTCAGCACAGATATGAGAGAATCAACTCAAACTAGTGATAGATTAGAAAAGGCACAATGTTAAGGTCTAAAAGGGAACTGACTTGTCAGGACTTCAGCTCAATGCCAGTGCTTTCCTAATATTAATACCCATATTGCACTTCCTAATAATTTATTTTCCGTTTAAGAAGACTATATGGTAAAAATGTGTCATACTATCCATTTCTTTGAGCTTATTTGTGCATGGACATCTCGGGATTGTGAAAATTTGTCTTTCTGGTAAAAATTTTCCTTCTCAATTTATACAACCAACAGCTTTGCTTTATTCTGGTCATTAGAGTTACTCTAATTTACATCAATCAGTATTTATATCTAAAAATAGTTTTTCTAATTTAGAGTTACTGTAATTTACATCAATCACTATTTATAGCTAAAAATCTTTTAACAACTACTTCATGCAAATAATGTGGGTATTCATTTCACTTAACTCCATAAATCTAACCTTATTCATCTGTATCTATGCAGGTAATCCTAGGCCCAAATTATCAAGAACAGAAAAAAATTCAGTCACTCTAAGGATACAATTACTCTTAATTTGCTTTCAATATCTACCTTAAGGTGAGATTGATTATGTTTTAACAAAGCATATAAGGACTGCTGAAAGTTACTAGACTAGATGAAGACATCCACATTTTACATGTTGTATTTCATTAGATGTTTCTCTCTCTTAGTTTATCTCTTTCTTACACGTGTTAGATGACGCAGAAGTGGGGATAAATCGATGCCATTTTGAAACAAAGTACACCAACAAGGTTTGAGTCCATGTGTTTATCACCTGAGCTTTATATTTTGATCTCCTTAAAGGGTCATAATTAAATGACCTTTTTAATTCAGGACGTACCTTTCCCTCAGTTTTCTATTGCTTTTCCATCCCATGTAGCATTTGTAAATGTAATGCACATGGATTCTGCTAAACCTCAGAAAGACTGCTGTTTTCTCATATGGCACCTATTCCTTAAGAAAGACTGCTTCTGTGTAAAATAGCTTTTCTGCCCAGAGATGGTGCAGAAGTATCCATAATGAGCCTGTTTCTGACTGCAGTAGATCATGTTCTGTTACCATTTACCACAGTGTAAAGAAAATTAAAAAAAAAAAAAAATCCTCTTTCTAAGGCACAGATGGACTATCCTGCTGCATCTGTTCTTTCGGAAGCCATGCCTCTGTTTGGGCTCAAGTTCACCAAAGTTATCTGGATCAGTCACAGTCGTGTTAAAAGCATAAGCATTAGCATCTTTATCAGTTGCATGATGCCTTGCTTTAAAAGCAGTGAACACCAATTACCCAGTAGTAACACACAAATTCTAGTTCCAGTCACCCTGCCATGGATGGAATGGAATCATCTTACCTATTTTGACGCATCTAAAAGCTTCCAGTCTAACCTTGTTCCTTAGGTTTCTTCTCCGGTTAATGGAAAGGAAGATGCAAAATCAGAAGTAAATTTATACCTCTCTCAGAACTTTAGGCTGTGGAGTAGCATGGGGCAAATGGTAGGGAGTGGGTTTAAGACCATTCTCCTTTTTTTACTGCCTGGTGCAACGTCATACTGATGTCTCTTACTCCAGTTTTTCTGCACTGACCGTGCCTGTTGTCGTACTTGATGCTCAAGCCACAGTGTGAGCCCCACAGTGTGGGCAGGGTGAATGAGCTTTATCCTGACATAAATTTACTCTTTGGAGTTCTTAAGAATCCGTTATTTACCTATTCAAGCATGAATCAGCCATTGTGTTTTAAGAGATTATTAGTGAAAAGTTTTAGTAACTAGAATACATTCAAATGAAGTAATAGTAGTTTAAACCATCATTCCTTATTCATATATGACATGAGTTAATTCATTCTGAAGTAACCGTAGCATTGAGGTAAGAAGAATTGATTCTATCTGGTTCAAACTATGAATTATCAAATGAATATTAAGCAAGGTAAAGGATGACCTTTTTTACCGTGTCCTAAATGCAGTCCATATTGTTGCTTGTGGTGCTATTATATCTGAAACATTAGACAAAAGTATAGTTCAAATGATGATTTTATTATATCAATCACTTATATTTCTGTTAGAAGCTCTACTAGTGTCTCCTCTAAGACCTTTCTACCTATTACAGATTAATGATCTTCAAATTACTTGACTTATAGCTTCTTATTTCAAATTAACTCTATTTATGCCCTCTGGAACAATTAATTATACTGGGTTCATGTTTACCAGCCAAACACAGAATTTCACTTTTAATTTCGATTGATGATAGACAAAACTTAGAAATATTTTCCCCTGGGATGTGTAACAATGACTGTCAGACTTCATAATCACTGAATAGATGAACTTACTGATATGATTCAAAGATGTATACAAAGGCAGCATTTTTCTACTTTATTGTAAGAATGAAACTAAAAGATCAAAGCATCAAAGGGATGATTTTTCAGAAGTATAACATTAAATAATAGATTACAAGAAAGTACATTGCTGCTATTGACTGGCTTTGATTGTCACCTTTGTAAGCTTAAGCATCAAGAGAACATTTTGCAGAATTCTTCCTGAAGCAATAGTACATTAAAAGCATAACTGAAGTTATACCTCATCTTACTGCTTCACAGTGTTGAGTTACATCACATCCCGCTACATGGTACCCTTATGTGGGCAATATTTAAATAGCAATGAAATATTAAAGGCTGTATTACCACTGCAGTTCCTAGTATAAAAAAAAAAAACCAAAAAAAAAAAACAAAAAAAACCACAAAACAAACAAACAAACAAAAAAAAACACACAAAAAAAAAAAAAAAAGACAAAGAAAAACAACACAAACAAAAGTAAATAAAAAATTACACGCAGTAAAGGAAATCTGATGGGTCAAAATCTGTGTGATACTCCCATTCCAAGTTATTTAATTCCCTGTAGTCACATGCGTTAATTTCAGTAGTGGATTTAAGAGTAATAAGGGACTTTAACCAAAGTGAGTTTTAAAATTGTTTTTTCTTTTATTCAATTAATAAAATTCTGTGTATATTATGTTACAGTTTCTTCAGTAGTGCCTTTACATAGATGTTCTTTCTTATTCATTACAGACATGGATACTTTTGCAAATTTTATTTTAACTGTCTACAGCAGAGCCTAATTGGTTTTCGTCGAATAAAGACTTGCCCATAAAATGAGAAGATTGTCTTATAACACAAAATACTTGTCTTGACCCAGTAAATCAAAACAATCTTTGAAGTAAAATAATCTGGTGTCCTAACACTCTATTTCCCTAGTGTAACAGGGGGAAACCAAAGTAAAACCAAAATCTGATCTTGGGTGTTTGTAACAGCGTTGTATATCAGAGTAAGTTGGTCTACTATATCTGTTCCGTGATAGATGAACAAAGGTTCACCAATAATTCATACTAGATGCTCAAAATTTCCTGAGTCTGACGCTTCATTTCAAAAGAATATATTTTATTAGCATGGACTGAATTTAAGTCAGTCTATGCTAACTGACCAATTAGTTGAGTCCTCTCAGCTGACTTATAAGTCAGCTGAGAGGACTCAAAAGGTTGAATAAAGAGGCAGAACAGAGATAATTAGGAAGAACTACCTGAGAAAGAGAAAGTACTGCAAATAAACACAACGGTATGAGGTTTCAATGAAAGTTCAAAGCCAGGAGGCATCAGTCACTAATATATTTTCAAAGAATATACCAAAATTGTTGCCTGGAAAGAAGCTAGCCTGAAATGCAAAAGCCTAAAAATTACTCTGCTGTGGAAGAAAAATGTGTAAAGGTTAAACACATAGAATTCTCAACCCCCCAATCCTGAACAGGACAAAATAAAACTTTCAGATATCCATTAGCATTTCAGACACATTCTTTCTCAAACATCTTTTGTGAAATTAGCTTACCTATAAAACACATCAACAAAATCTGCTCACATTTATCTTTTCATATTCGGGTGACATTATGCTCCTGAATGCACATTAGTTGTTCTTATAAATGGGATTAATGATTGCTCAAAATAGAAGTCTTATTTTAATTTAGAAGCAACTCATGACCTTGTTGCACAAGATTTTTAACTAAACATATTTCTAGAAAAAGGACTGTTGCTTATTGCTTTGCCTACCAGGGGCTCAGATTAGGGGTGCTGCAGAGAAACTGCCTGCTCTAGTCAGTCCCACTGACTATTGCCCACTTCTAGTGATCCATGTGGGTGCTACTGATATAGATTGCAGTAGCCTGGAGAACACAAAGAAGGACTACAGAGCTCTGGGTGAGGTGGTTAGGGGCTCTGGAGTGCAGATTGTCTTTCATCAGTTCTCCAGGATACAGAGCAGGACCTTAAAAAGGCTAGGAGGACTGGCCAGGTTAATAAATAGTTAGAAAGATGGTGCCATAGTCAGGAGTATGGGTACCTAGAATATGGGACTCAATTTAGTAGGCCAGGTCTACTGGGGGCTGGTGGAGCTGGTTTGACAAAGAAAGGGAAAAGGGGATTTGGTAGGAGGCTTGCCAGACTGGTCAAGGATGCTTTAAACTAGATGCGTTGGGGGAGGGGAGCATCATTCCATCCCAACACACCCAGTCACTTGCCAGCACGTATAATAAACGTTCAGAGTAGCTTAGAGATGCTCCAGCTGCTCCAGCCAACGTGCCAGCTTCAATCAGAGCTCGGCTCAGATGCCTTTATACAAATGCTCATAGCGTGGGAAACAAGAGGAATTGGAGACGTGTGCATGTCTACGGGGGTATGATATCAAAGGTATCACAGAGACATGATGGGATGGCTCCTATGATTGACGTGTTGGAATGGAAGGTTACAGGCTCTTTAGAAAAGACAGGCCCAGTAGGCGGGGAGAGGGAGTTACTGTTCATGTTAGGAATAGGCTGGGAAGTATGGAACTCTGTCTGGGGACAGGTGAGCATTCGAAAGTTTGTGGGTCACGGTTAAAGGGAGAAATGCGATGGGAGACATTATTGTGATGATCTGTTACAGACCATCTGACCAAGATTACTCGGTTGATGAAGAGCTCTATAGACAGATAGGAATAGCATCACAAACAAAGGCCCTCGTTCTCATGTGGACTTCAACCACCCTGATATTTGTTGGAGGGATGGCACGGCCTGGCACAAGCAATCCAGGAAGTTCTTCAATTGTGTGGAAGACAACTTCCTTCTGCAAGTAATAGAGGAATTGACAAGGAGAGGTGCATGCTTGACCTTGTGCTCCCCAACAGGGAAGGGCTAGTTGGAAATGTGACGCTCCAGGGCAGCCTTGATTGCAGTGATCATGAGATGGTCGAATTCAAGATCCTCAGGACAGTGAGAAGGGCGTGCAGAAAGCTCAATGCCTTGTACTTCAAGAGAGTAGACTTTAGCCTCTTCAGGAGCCTGCTTAGTAAGATTCTGTGGGATTTAGCTCCAGAGGGAAGGGGGGCCCAAGTCTGTTGGTTGATATTCAAGGATCATCTGCTGCAGGCTCAGGAGTGATACATCTCTACTAGAAGGAAGTACTGCAGGAAGGCCAATAGACCTCCTTGAATGGACAAGGAGCTGCTGAGGAAAATTTAAAGGAAGCAAGTGGCTTATAAAAGGTGGAAGCAAGGACAGGCAGACTGGCAAGAATACAGGGATGTTGTGTGGGAAGCTAGGGACCAGCTTAGGAAAAATATGGCCCACTTAGAATTAAACTTGGCTAGGGATGTTAAGGATAACAGGAAGAGATTCTATAGGTACATTGCAAATAAAAGGCAAGAGACAATGTGGGCCCTCTTCAGAAACTATCGGGAGAACTGGCTACCCTGGATTTGGATAAAGCTGAGGTCCTTAATGACTTCTTTGCCTCAGTCTTGACTGGAAGATGTTCTGACCGTACCACCCAAGTCTTGAAAGGCAGATGCAGGGACAGTGAGAGGAACCCGAACGTATACAAGTCCATGGGACCTGCTGAAATCCATTCGCAGGTCCTGAAGGAGCTGGCAGATGAAGTTACTAAGCCACTGTCCATCATATTTGAAAAATCTTGGCAGACAGGAGAAGTTCCCGATGACAGGAAAAAGGGAAATATAACCCCCATTTTCAAGAAGGGGAAAATGGATGAGCTGTGGAACTTCACACCAGTCAGCCTCACCTGTGTGCCTGGCAAAATCTTGGAGCGGATTCTCCTGGAAGGCATGCTGAGGCACATGAAAA
>JASSUY010009037.1:0-17036 GCA_032466535.1 Forpus xanthops | reverse complement strand
GGGATGCTGGGGAGGGTCTCTTCATGAGGAACTGTAGTGAGAGAACACTGGGTAACAGGTTCAAACTTAAACAGCGGGAGTTTAGATTGGATATGGGGAGAAATTCTTGACTGTAAGGGTGGTGAGGCACTGGAATGGGTTTCCCAGGGAAGTTGTGAATGCTCCATCGCTGGCAATGTTCAAGGCAGCGCTGGACATAGCCTTGGGTGGTATGGTTTAGTGGTAGGTGTCCCTGCCCATGGCAGGGGGTTTGGAACCAGATCATCTTAAGGTCCTTTCCAACCCTAACTATTCTATGAGTCTATATGTCAGCAAACAAACTTATTTATTTTAAGAATACTTCAAGGCTTTTTTTGTTTGTTTTTTTTTTTCTTTGTCTTGCAGCATTTATTTTTGTTGAAAATAAGGATAAACAAGACCTTGGGAAATACTTCCTTCTACACGCACACTCTTAGGAGTCTAAGTTCCATTTTCAAGGATTAAAAGAAAATCTTATGGGTGTTTCTAAGGTCAGAAGTTGGATAGTGTACCAGCTGCTCAGTGTACTTTCTTTTACTCTTTCTTCAGCTACAGCATCCCACACAACATGCAATGTAAAGTGGCATAGCTTACCTTAAGAAAAGCACAAAGACACTGAGCTTTTAATGGGTGATACAAATCATAAAATAGTTAGGGTCTCCAAGGAAACTTTCTCTAGAACACATGATGTATAATACGTACTTACTGTCTGGTAACTGCTGATTTATCAAAACTCTGAAGTTCCTAAATCCCCACATCCCTTTCTAAACTACCTACAGTAAAGTCTGTAAATGCAAAGCAAAATCTGTAAATGCAAGTAATTTTTTTTTTTTTTAACAGATCAGCAAGTGGAAAGCCTGGTCTTCTGAAAATAAGACACTAATGTAACTTTAACATATAAAAACTCAGCCTATTTTTAAATTTGCTAAAAGAATTTGCATACAGTTAAGTTAACTTTCAGTGAGTTTAATGATTCATTTGTTCTACAAATAATACTTGCAAGTTTAGTTGAATGTATCAGACTGTGAAGTGAAGAAAGTGATAAAAAGCATCTTGAAATAAATTAAGGCACATTGGATTTGAAAAATAATTGGGTTTGGATAAAGGATATTGGAATTAGCAAAAATAGGCTGCTTTGAATAAAAATCTGTTCATTTCCATGCAAATATGTTGCTTATAATAAAAATGGTCTGGTTTCAGTGGCAGGAACATGTATTTTTCCCAAGAGACAAAAATTATCCCCAAATATTTAATTTTTAGTAAACAGTTAAAAAGATGCTTAAATCTTCAAAATTTTATTACTGTAGCTGATTGAAATTCTACAGTTAAATATTATTCTGCTGGAAAATACAGTTTATGAGAAATGAAATCATCACTTTAACTGAAAATTCAAAATGGAAGAAATAATTTCATTAAAACATTCTTGTTCTTTTCCATTTGCTGCTCATTTGTATGTAGTTTTTCATGTTATGCTGGCATAAAAAAGGTATTGAGTGTAATTTCTAGTAGTTACAAAATACATATATAATAGCAAATAGATGATCTGATTAAATGGGAACAATTAAGTCAAAAGTTTTTGTTCCTTTAAATAAAGTTGATTTATTTGATATACATTCTGGATTCTTATATTAAATGAGGATTAACTCCTCTAAAGACTGTGGTTTTGAACAGGTATAAACTGTCAGAGCATCAAGCAAGATGGATTGATGCTATTACCAGAACAGACAACTCATAGGCCATCTGATGAACCCCGAGTCCTACAGACCAGGTGGCTTTATTTTTCTTCTCATTTTCAGTTAATATAGAGAGGGTCCCTGGGGATATCTGATGTGTAACATCAGATGGGAAAAATCAGGCATAGTGTACCTCCTATGAGGAAATTCTCACAGAATCTGGAGTATGGGAATAAGCAAAAACCCATTTTGAATTATGGGGACATGGTTACTGTTTAATATAATACTGAGGTTGCTTTAAAATATTTTCAAAACAGTCTATTCGGCAGGCTGCTGTGAAATGAAAAGTAGAAATATTTCCTCCTCAGATGTTTTTTATGGATTCTGAATTAACATCAATGATTGAAGCTATGATATTTAAGATCTACAGTAATTTTAATAATTTAACTACTTGTAAGGTACAAAAAGAAAGAAAATTCTCATTGTTTTTGAAGTATTACTGGTGGTATACAAAGCATTTAGAAACAACATTGTGATTGCTTCAAACTCACAGTATTATAATAATCCAAGCAGTCTATATTTCTATAATATAAAAAGGGAGCAGGATATAATACAGTTGTTGGAGTGGTGAGATATCTCGTGCAACATCAGAGAATATGATTAGAAAATTTAGTCTTGAGGGTGGCGGCATGTGCTAAGGGGCAAAGGAAAATGGGTGATGGAGTAAGGAAACACGAAGCTCAGTTCTTCCAGGAATGCTGATACTGCCACAATCAGTTGAATCCAGCTCATAGAATACAGTAACCTTCTTGCAAATGATCCTGAGTATTGATTTGTGCCTGCAGTTTTGAGATTACAAAGATACTAATGTAGAATTATTGAATAGAACAGTGTAGGACAGAAGAGACCTTTGGAGAATATTTGGTCCAAGCCCAACTTAAAACTCAGGTGTCTCTCCACTATGTGGCATGAAAACTTCTTCCTGTTTGCCTTTCACCAGGTCATTAAAACTACTCTGTAAATGAACAGCTGCAAAGTGGGGAAGGAGCTTCCCTCTTGTTCCCACACTTCCAAGATTCTGGCTTTCCCCTTCCTGGCATTTTGCGTCCTCTGCTTGTTCAGGTGCAACTTCTATCTGCACCTCCTTCCATGCACTGTGGGGTGCAAGTTCTGCCGAAGGACCCATTGATCCCATGTTGATCCTTTGTTGGTGATGTTCAGTTTGCTCACCTCTTCCTACAGCTTCTTCAGCTGTTGACTGTTTCAACCACAGAGTATTTTCCAGGTGAGGCTGCTTTTGTCCCAGCCTCAGGAAGTTGCACTAGGCACTGGGGACTTGGAGGATGTGCCTTGAGCCACCATTCATATTGAGCCTTGAAAAGCTGCCCCTGGTGTGTCCTGTTAGAGTTGAAGTAACTGTGGCAGTCTCACGCAACCTCTGGGCATTTTACCTTCTCTTCCTCTCCAACAGTCAGTTCTGCCTTACCATCCTTCTTCACTGCATTTCTGTTTGCTTTTGCTCCAAATTATTGCACCTCTGAAGGTCCCTTCAAGCTAAATTGTTCTGTGATTATTATCTGTAAACAGTCAAAGGTAAAAATACTGAACTGTAGCCAGGAGATTTTGTTGGTCAGAAGAAGAGGGTGCATCCAAGGAACTACAGAGTTGCTGTAGATCGGTCTTACAAAAGTAAGAGCTGCTGCTATTGCCATCCCAGACATTTTTAGAGCTACTTCAACCACTAAGGACACTGGCATCTAAACAGTTTTAAATTAAAAGGTCCAAAAAGCTGACAAATCGCTAGAAATAATAATTAATTCTGTAAAGGGGTGTCCTAAGTAAACCCAAGCTAGTGCGAGAAACACCGAATTCCCAATTTCATTCTCACATATCTGTGGCTATAGATATTTATTTATAACTGTAGATTGCATAGGAGAGCAAATGATTTGGCTAATGCTTCTATCAAAGAATTTAACCATCTAAATCTCATATTGCACATCTTTCTCTAAGGCTCATTAGTAAAATCTGAACATGACTTCAAGCCCCTGAGCATTTCCAAATATGGAAACATGGAAATGCACCTTTGATCCAGAATTACTACCTGTAATAAATTATGAACTCTGTGTAAACCTTGTTTAATAAAACAAAAAGAAAAAACAAAACAACACAGAACAAAACAAAACAAAAAAAAGAACCAAACCAAGATGCTCCTGTAAAGTGTGTGAGCTCAGCAGTCAAAAGTACATAAACATGCATTAAGATCAGCATTTTTCTCTTTTTTTTATTGATGCTGGGGTTCTTGTTTTTAGTTTCTGCCTTAAAAATATATCCAGCGTAAGATACTGGTTTGTGTTTGATTTGTAGCTCATTTTGAAGTTTCTTTAAGGTAATTTTTCACCTTACTGAATTTAGTGCTTTTATCCTTTTCATTAGAAAAGGAACTCACACTTTTTTAAACTCTGGTCCTCAGCATTAAACTCTGACATGCGAAGTTTTCTTTTGTTTTTCCATATTTTTTTTCCCAGCATTTGTGTCACTGTACACAAACCAAATAATTATTTTCTTAGTTAGATCTTCAGCAGTAATTGTACATATATTTACATTTTTCTTTTCTTGTATCTTACAGGTGCATATCTTCCTGTTGTTTTTTTCTAGAAAGTATTTATGGTTCTGTGTACTACACTGTGTGCCTACCTGCCGCTGTTGGTGGCCCATTTTTCTTTGATCTAAGTGAGGGTAGGAAGAAAAAAAAAGGCAAGATGTTTTTTTCTTCTTTGCTAATTTCCATAAAGAAGGTTAACAGCTAACCTCAAAGGTAAAAATTATCTTCTAATGGCATGCTAACAACATTGTTAAGTGGAGCACAGAAGAATCTTAAGGAAAATTTTCATGTGAATTTGACAGTGGATTTTATTACCTGCCTCTCAAAGGAGATCCTTATTGTCTCTCATATTACAGTTTTAAGGAAGACCCAACAATTCTGACTAAAGGACTAAAGGAACAGGAAAGTGCTGCGAGTACTACCTGCAGATACAGAGCTTTTATCTCTTCTGAATCACTAGGTCTGAAGAAGTGTTCTACAGTACAAGGCAGGAGTAGAAACCCTAAGAGGAAAGCTCTTCTCTTAAAATGCAAGACAGAATATGTAGAGTTTTTAAAAGAACTCTTGAACCCCTTCAGTAATGGGAAAGAAATGTAAAAAAAGAAATGCTAGCTTTGATTTAAATTAACAAGAATCTTGGTTTTTTAGTTATTTTTTTATTTTGGGGAGTGAGGATGGGGTGTCATTTTCCTGTCACCAGAAGCCCCTAGCATACTAAAAAGTACTGTATAAGTACTGAACGTTTTTCTGACAAGGGGTTTAAATCAGAATATTTCAGAACTCTTGATTGCAGACAGGGACCGGGCATCCTCCCGGTCAGTTATATTTTAATTTCAAAAACATGGCAACATCACTGTGATGTCCACATGAGAGAGAGCTCCCAATCAATAAATCTTCAGCTTTCTGTGGCAGATTCCCTTGTTCAGAACTATAGTGGCATCCCTACTCCCTACACACTATTCCCACTCGGCATGTTTTGTAGCTGCTATGTGATTTTGCCCATTGCTATTTGGACAAATGGTAGGATGGTAAACAACACTTGCCAAATGCAAAGAAGAGCTTTAACTTTACTACATCAATAGGTTTTCCTTCTGCTCAGTTTTTTGTTTTTTGTTTGTGGTTTGTGTTTTGTTTTTGTTTTTGCTTTTTTTTTTTTTGTCCTTTTTGAATTTTCTTATGGTCTTCTGCTTTCCGAAGATGGGAAGAAAAATCTGCATTTCTGAAAGCTCTTTATGAAGAGAGAGCTTTTCTTCTGTGTTTGTGAGGCTAAACATGCTCTGCAACAATGCATCAGCCCCAGCAGATGCTCTGAAATTCAGGTTTCCTTTCTCACACTCCATCATTTGAGCACCTGTCTGGTTTGCCTGCAGTGCCATTTGCTCTCTGACAAAGGCAGTTTACTTCTTCTCTACTACCCAGCAGAAGGTAAACTGTTGGCTTTAAGTCCTTTAAGAAGACCATGTAACACTGAACAATTCCTTTGAAACACTGAGTTTGAATGGAAACACATGGAATCTATTGCTAGAAACACAGCAATCTGTTAAATGGTCATTGGAAATAAAGCTTATTGAACCTTCAGCTTGAACCAAATCTTATCAGAGAATTGAAGAGCATCACCTCAGTGAACTTGATGGTGCTGTGCTGGTACATCAGCTAAAGATGTTTACTATGGCTTTTTGTGCTCATTACTCAGTGAGTAATCATTGTAAAGGGCTCAAATGCTAAATAAATCATGTTTTTAATACATCAGTTCAAATACATTTTTCTCTCAGAAAATGCACCAAATTTGCTACTTCTTTTTTTTTTTCTGTAAAATAAGGGCCTCTGTAAAAAGCTCTTGAAATTTACTTAAAATTAAGTAAGGACCAGAATAAATACAATGATAATTGTTAAACTAGGACTTTGCAGTCTTATAAATCCTGAACTGAGTGCTGATAAAAATTGAGCAAAGTCAATCCAAGTTCATATCATCAGTCTTTCTCTGGACTCATATAAACTGTTAACACACTGCATCTTCTCCCTTTTACCACAGTAACGATTTTCAAATACTTTCTGTGGAAGTAGCATTCAAACTGCTTCTCTGTTCTTAAAATAGAGAAAAAACCCTCTCTTTTTGTTACAAACACTATGTCAGTGTTGCCATCACTTGGCTTTGCTTGGGAAGATCTTGGTGTTGTCCCAGTGCTATCTGATCCTTTATCGTGGTATTGGACATCATTTCTAAAAGAGAATCAAGAGGGGTGGAGGGGAATGTTACCACTTCTGATTCACATCCTATCCACAGCTCTAAGAGAGACAGTGTTGGCCCCGTTTGTGTTTTAAGGCTTTCTTTGTAAAGTATTCCCACAGTGGATAGGAGTAACCCTTTCAGATTTACATTTTAGGGGGGAAATGACCCTATTTGCACTACTGCATAGCAGGTGGTTCTCATGGTCATCCTGCATATAAAAAATGTAATGCATAACTGCAGCATAATTGGAATAGCAGTGATACTTTTTATGCTGAATTAAAAATCTTTAACTCCCATTACTGCAGTCATGTTTCAATCAAACCACATACTGGGCATGATGCAGATTCCCCCATTCCTTGTCTGTGCTTGACTGCTAATTTGAAATTTCTAATTGCATTCTTATGATCAAGCTTCCTGCCAGACTGACAGCTACATAACATGTAGGAGGAAAGCTAGATGGGAAGGCTAATTATGAACTAAGGCAGTCAGGAGAGAGAGGAGGCTTATTTTATTTTTTAATCAATATTATATTTTCTCTTGCACCACCCCCAGTAGATTGTGTCTTAATTGGATTCAGTCCTAATCAATGCACACCTAGCCAAATTAAGGTCAGTTCCTGCCTGCCCAGGGAATGTAAATCAAGGGAAAGTATTTGAGGTGCTTTCTATTCTTTTTCCCCTTTTCCACAGAGCAGCAAAGGCCAGAAAGAATGCAAGTTCCTTTACTAGAAGAGAAAAGGGTTTGCTTTTTTCCTGATTTCCTGCAAAGCTTATCATTCAAAGGGATAGAAAGAAGGTGAGCCATGTTCCCTGTTCTGATTTTGCTATGGTTTGCTAACTGCCACTTTATTCTTTTCTAACTATTACTGCATACGTTTCTGATCTTAGCCATGTCCCGTGATTTGATCTTCCAACACAATTCAACACTACTCAGATTGCCCTCAAATTTTCATTTAGTTTTGCATAACCTTTTATCCTGCCCCAGGGCATGAGACATGTATTTAGCATCGTGCTATAGAAGCAATGTTTTTGTGGGTCAAAACTCTGCCTTTGTTGTTTTTTAGACACTTTGCAAACATACACATATAAAAAACCAGTTACATCAAAAAGGCCCCAGGAATACCATATGTAGGAGCAGAGCTTACCCAGGTCAAGTTCTATGAGGTGTAGATAGACCATCTGTTCTAGCGATACAGTCTTAAGAGAGTAATACACATATTTCCCATGCAAACTGGATTAATCTAAGAGAGAATCTAATGATACCTTACTGTAAGTTCTGTATTATGCATGATACAGCCTTCCAGCATCTGAAGGGGGACTATAGGGGTGCTGGTGAGGGGCACTTCATGAGGGATTGTAGTGAGAGGACCAGGGGTAACGGGTTCAAACTTAAACAGAGGAAGTTTAGATTGGACCGGAGGAAGAAATTCTTTACTGTAAGGGTGTCATGGGTTCAGCAGCAGCAGTCATTTCTTCTTTTTCTTAGTAGCTGGTGCAGCACTGTGTTTTGGATTTTCATCTTGGGAACAGTGCTGATAACACCAGTGCTTATAGTTATGGCTTAGAATGTTTAGGTTGGCAGAGGACTTTCTGAGCCTCATGCTCTGCCAGGGAGGAGGGGAAGCCAGGAGGAGGCCGGGAGGAAGCAGAGAAAGGGCACCTGGCCCAAACTGACCGAAGAGGTATTCCATACCACAGCACGTCATGCCCAGGATGTAAAGCGGAGAGCAGAGACCCAGAAGGGGGGTGGGGTGGGGGGTGGCACTGTGTGGTTGGGCTTGGTGTAAGGAGAGGGGGTGAACTCCTTGGTCGGGCTGGGTGGAAATTAGTTGGTGAGTTGTTGTATTCTTCCCCTGTATTTCTCTTGTCATTATTATTATTGGTGGTAGCAGTAGTGATTTGTGTTATACTTTGGTTGCTGAACTGTTCTTATCTCAACCTGTGGGAGTTGCATTATTTCGATTCTCCTCCCCATCCCTCTGGGACTGGGGAAGAAAGAGGGGAGTGAGTGAGAGAGAAAACAGCGTGAGGCTTAAACTACGACAAAGGGTGGTGAGGCACTGGAATAGGTTGCCCAGGGAAGTTGTGAATGCTCCATCGCTGGCAATGTTCAAGGCCAGGTTGGACATAGGCTTGAGTGGCATGGTTTAGTGTGAGGTGTCCCTGCCCATGGCAGGGGGTTGGAACTAGATGATCTTAAGGTCCTTTCCAACCCTAACTATTCTATGATTCTATACAGAAATATTTCATGATCCTGATTCCATTCTAAAATTTCAGAAATACTGAGTTTAAAAGCATTAAAAAATATATCACAAGTATACAGTATATTTCTGGATTTGAAATATCTTGCTTTGTCTGGCTTCTTCTCATGATTTATCATTGTACACCATAACCTGCTTGTATCAGGTTCATCATACCAGAAACCTGCACCAACTCTGAAGGGTTGGATTGACAGGTTATGAGACAAAGAAGTTTAGGGGTACTCCCAGGCTAAGAATCTGTGTAGAGAATGTGATCAGAAGCAAGCAGTAATGGGGTAGTGGTTGGACTTGTTGAACTGTCATGTTTTGAGCTCAGCCATAAATCAGCCACACAGATTGTTAGCTCCCCCGCTCTTCCTCCCCCCGCTCCTGCAGGGATGAGGAGGAGAATCAAACTCCCACAGGTTGAGATAAGAGCAGTCCAGTAACTAAGGTATAATACAAACAACTGGTGCTACTACCAGTAGTAATAATGGCAAGGGAAACAACAAGGGAAGAGAATACAACTGCTCACCACCCACCGACTGATACCCACCCAAACCCAGCAGTGATCTCCCTCTTCCAGCTCCCTGCCCCCATTTTTTTACATCCTGGGCAAGACATGCTGTGGTGTGGAATACCTCTTTGGTCAGTTTGGGTCAGGTGTCCTGTCTCTGCTTCGTCCCGGCTTCCCCTCCTCCCTTGCAGAGCATGAGACTCAGAAAGTCCTTGGTCAGACTAAGCATTACTGAGCAGTAATTAAAAACGTTGGTGCTATTAGTGCTGTTCCCAGGCAGAAAGTCAAAACCACAGTGCTACACCAGCTACTAAAAAGGAGAAAAAAATGGCTGCTACTACTGAACCCGTGACAGTATCTACCCCTTATTCCATACCATTCACGTCATGCTCAGATCCCATATTTTCAGTGCACCATCACTCTTATATATGTATATACACACACACACACGCACACATACACACAACTGAATTACAACAAACTGTCACAAAAGTTGTCTTATGTCTACAGACATAATTAATGTATTTTCTTTTGCTAAACCACAACATGATCTTAAAGGTCTTTTCCAACCCAGCTGAGTCTATGATTCTGTGATTCTAAGATAGCATGTGATCAGCAGTAAGCAAGGGTTGTAGCAGGAAGCAAATAATTGCGGGGGCAAGAAGGTAGAAGCAGATTCCAAAAAATCACAGCCAATCAGGCAAGAGACGCAACAAATGGAAAAACCACAGTAGCACACAAGGTAGCCAAGAGTAATCTATGCAAGAGACTCATATATGTTTGTACTTGACACTAATCAGTATTTGTGATCAGCATTACACCATTTGTGCTGTTATCAGCATCTTACTCTCTCGGGTCAACAGGAGTTTGAATAAGTACAGGTGGACCACTGCAGACCCCATTACTGAAACTGCACCTAAAAATTACAGCCATTTTGTTACTGACATCTGTTATATAAGTTCAGTAATGTTTCCCAGTTCCTTTTTAAATCAGTTGCAATTGTTATCAATAAGGTAAGTTGAAATCCCAAGACAACAAGCTCAACATAAACCAATATAAATAATTTTGCTGGTTTTGGTCATTAAGAAAGTGGCTACTTAGCCATTTTTATATCCATAAATAAGCTGCAGTCAATTTTTTTCTCTTCAGAATACTAAATTATAAGTAGCTAAAAAATATGGTTCTACTACTGTCAGTAAAAAATAAGGGTAGTGTATATGTGGGTTTTCTAGAATTTCTGCTAACAACACAGCTATTGACTACTGGTAAAACATGTGCTGGACTTGTTTACTAAAATTTTGCCTAAAGATCAAGTTCAGAAAATCCTGGGAACATCATAGCACATTAGATGTGTAGAGTGCACAAAGTTCCGAGGCTTCTATTTTTGTCTCCTGCATTTAACATATGCATTTGTTCACACTTTGCTTAACTTCATTGACACCTTCTCATCTCCTGAGAACATTCAGCATCACAGTTTTGGTGGGACTGCAGGGATCAAGCAAGCCACAGAAATGAGAGGATGCTACTCCCCAACCTGGTTTGCTTGATTCTCAGTTGTCTGGGTTCAGCAGCCGGATAGCCATCTGCCCAGAGAGGTGTTAATTTACTGCGATCTAAAAGTAGCAAGTAACCATCATTATTTCAGAATTATATTTAGAAACTGCAACTACAATGGTAAAGGAGCGTTACTCCAAACTGGGCAGTGTTACAGATCTGTTCTTCTGAGCAGATGGGCTGCAAAGCAGCAAACTTTGCATGGACCAGCTGCAGGCTTTCATAACAAATACAAACTGCTGATAGCAGTCTAGACAGGCACAACAGCTAGAAAACAAATTTCCATAATATAATAGACTGTTGTAGAAAAGAAGCTTGATTCTTGGCATTCCTACTAAAATTCATGTTCTTATTAATAGAGCTTGATTGTTACACACTTTACATAGACTCCTCTGCCAGCCTGTGCTAGTTAACACAAAATAGATGTAAAATGCTACCAAGGTAACTAGCTGTGAATCAAATATTACAAACAGGGGTGAGGTTTTTTATTTATTTTGCTTGTTTGTTTATCCAAAGGAAGCTGCATTTTTCTCAAAATCAAATTATTACTGAGAAAAAAGTCTGAGAAAAATCCAAATGTCATATGGTGATCAGTTAAACCCAGGAATATTTCATGGTTTTTAACTGGTGCAGAGTATTTAATTTTGGAGCATCAAAAGATCCAAGAGTGAATTTTCTTATCAGTGCTCTGCCTTATGAAAACTGTGAGGCATTTCCAGTTTTGGGGTGTTCTCATATTTCTATTTTCATTATTTTAATTTATCCCTTATGGCCAGCAGAAATTCTGTATCTCTGAAGAGCATGCTGTAGATCTCCTCCTGATAGAAATACAACTTCAATGCCATTTCATTAGAAATACAACTCTGTATGTATTAGAGAAGATAAAAACTATAAATATCAGAAACGTCAGTAGATACATTTCTCATAACAGTGCGATACCCAAAATGAAGTTGAACACAGAGCTTATTTTAACTGAAACCTATCAGGAGAGTTTGTTTCAGAGAACTATGAAAAAAAAAATAAAGATATTGTAATGAACTGTTTTACTTCTTTTGAAGCAAGTTGTTTTAGAATTATTTTAGAAAAAAAATAATTAAAATTTTAGAATTGTGCAGATAGCTGATACGAAGCTAATATTGAAGTTTGGAGTCTCTGAATTTCCTTTCATTCTTGCTACATCAGTCTGATACAGCAGATTTCCCCCCTCCCCCCATGTAAATCTCTCATCTTGTATAACTCATAACTAAAGGGGGAACTTACAAGGAGTTTGTAGCTCTCTTACAAGTGATTTTTTTATTCAGAGAAAGTCAATGCAGATAACTTCTGTCCTGAATATTGTCCATATCTAGTACAGAAAAGACGTGTCTTGGTTGAAAGAAATCATGACATGGGTTAATTGCTGTGTAGGAATATGGTTCGTATTTTCGCCATCTCTAGACATGTTTATGTAGTATTTTAAATGGTTTGTATTTATTTGGTGAAATTTCAGTTAATTGAGTCAATTAAGTAATGCAGAATAGCTGAATCATAAATTCTATATACTCCATTTTTTTTTCATGAAGAAACTTCTCTCACAGCTGCTCATGTCTTTGACTTTGTGTGCAGTTTGCTGGCTGTGTCTTGTGGCTCAATCATGTGGAGATTTTGATGTGCATGGAATGAGGTTAGGCCTGGTGTCTAAGCACTCCACACCACCTCACCCTGTGTACTCTGTGCCAACATATCTCTGAGAGAATTACCAGAATCATCTAGACCAAAAAGCACATTTGTTGTTGTCATGGGTTCAGCAGCAGCAGTCATTTTTCTTTAAGCAGTAGCAGTTGTGTAGCTTTACTTTGAGCTAGCACTCTATCTGCATGTACTGTACATGGCACTTGTTTAATACAATTGATCTCTAGTCCAAAGACTATGAAACAAATGAAAATATGAGACTTTGACACAAACCCTTAACTTTTGTTCTTAAATTTCAAGGAATTAACCATAAATTTTTAAAATAAGAGTTGAAAAGGCCTGCATATATATATTTAGTGGCAATATATTGTCACAATAAAGAACCAGTTAATTTAGCTTTTTTTGGCACAGTTTTCAGTCCAGTTTCAGACAGTTGTCTTAGAATATTTAACATTAAACATCACATATTTTTGTCTATTAATTCAAAAAAAGAGAAATAAGTACCAATGAACATTCCTGAAGTAATAACATCACAAAAGTCTAGATTTCCTCCAGGTCCTATGATACTGAAAATTAGGCTATTTCTAAAGTGGATTATACAAAAATATCAGAACTTCTTCTACAGATATCCATTCTATCCAGAAGAGAGTAAAGTCTGCTGAGAAAACTATAGTGTGAAATGCTATTTTAATAATGCTAGATTAGAAGATTATTGCTGGGCAATCAAAAAGACTTCTCAATTTTTTAAACAGAGGATAAAAGATATGACCAAAATCTCCTCAAACTGCATTAAAAACAAAAAAACCCTATCATAAAGCAAAAACTTATGAGTAATTCAGTCCTTTGTTCTCCTTTGTTCAGTGACATCCCTAAACAATTTTGCTATTTTTTATTTTGAGTGTCTTTTTATTTTTGTCCATATGATGTTTGACAGATATGTGACTAACACAGGGAAAATAAAAAAAGGAAGGTATTCTTATTAATGGAAATAAGAAGATATAAGTCTTAGTCTCTTTGGAAGGAAATTTTAACTGTGATGAAGACCACACAAATCACTTTAATAGAATCATAGAATAGTTAGGGTTGGAAAGGACCTTAAGATCATCTAGTTCCAATCCCCTGCCATGGGCAGGGACACCTCACACTAAACCATGCCACCCAAGGCTATGTCCAACCCAGCCTTGAGCACCACCAGCCATGGAGAGCTATGTATGTATTTTTGTACCCTTTTAATATAAATAAATATGAGTTTTTGTTTTTTTGTTTTTTTTTTTTTTTTTAGCTAGCAAATATTCTTCTATTAGGTTACTCTGAAAATTATTCATGGTATGAACTCTACATTACTTCTGTTGAGCTTTCCTGTAACAAGGCAAGTGTAGTCATCTGGTACTTCTTAGTTGTGTAACCAGGGATGAAGAGCTAGTTAGGATATAAGCACTTACCCTCATTCAGATATGTATAAAGAGATCCAATAACTCATTATTGTTAAATATGCTTCTGCAGCGTTGTTGAGCATCAATCACAGAGAAAGAAAGGAGGGGAATATTTCATCATTTTATTTTTTTGAGAATGAATAAAAATAGTTTAAGGAGATTCCAGATGGAAACCATCACGCATTGCCTGCCTCTTCCCTCTCCAACACTGTTTTTGCCTGAAAGGAGGAAACTATCATGAAGAGGAAGTTTCTTATTTCTTTGGAAGATTTTTAAAGTCAATGGAGAGACTCCACTACGTCTCAGTGAATTAGTTACTTACATGCTCTGAGGCTGATGTCTGGCTTACAGGAGTTTGCTTCAGTGTACCTGTGAAGAAGGAAAAAAAAAAAAAGTCTAAAAGGAAAGCAAATGAAAACCTGATCACTGAATTTCCTACCCCCAGTGTGGAGCTTTCAAAGCATGACTTGAACCTAAGCATTCTCAGCTGGGTATGTTGTAATATTGTAGTCATTTTCCCATTTTAGATGAAACAACTTTTAGTGAAAGAAGCGAGGCAGCAGTATTCAAGGCAAATATGACTTTTTCCTATTCTGATCTGAGCTTCTATGCTAAGAACACAGGCATAACCATGGCTGACTCTCGAGGTAGGGCTTAAATATCTTTGTTTGAAGTCACTTTGTATTTAAATATTTCATAGATAACTTGCTATTATCAAAGCATGGAAAACTGCCTGGGAGTTGCATGACAAACACAGTTAACCTATCTGCAGTGAATTACTCCTAAAACTCAGTGTCATAATAAATGCTTTTTCAGTTGCTTAGTTTCCTAACAGATGATGTTGTTTGAATTGCGTGAGTTGTTTGACCCCACTTTAATTAGGCATAACTCTCTATCTGAGTCCCCCAGGTCACTGTTTTATATCTAACATTTTTTCTGTCATTTTGTTGGTTTTCAGCCACTAATGTACCACAGTCAGTTTATTCACATGCAATGCTAATTTGCCATAAGCCAGCAATTCAGTTTCATTCAGAGACCTTAGACTAGCAACTGTGGTACTCCTAGTTCTCAAAGCACTGGGTCAATACATGCCTGGAAATGGTTGTACATGTTTTTCCTTTTTAGGAAAATAAATATAGATCTGTCTGCCTGTGAGAGTAGTAGCACTGATACATGTGTGTATTCACTTCTTTGTAGGATAGATACACCATTCTAGGAATACGGTTCAGGTACTATAAATAACTACATATCTTCCAACTCTGAAAGATTGCCTGGAAACTTACAACTGAATATTTATTAATCAGTTTTTGTGTCTTAAAAGCAAAAAACAAATACTTTGATGAGATCATTACAGAAGCGCTTGTGACAGAATGATAACAGAGTAAATCAGAGGGTATGAGTCAAGCTGTTACAAGAATAGAAAGAGGAGTCTCAGCATCCTGCTCTTTTGGGGGTAGGCTAAAGACCAGGTGTCTGCTTAAAAAGTTAAGTGTTGTAAAAGCTAAGGTAAGTAGAAGAGTGTGGATAAGGGAGGAACCCAGAAAATGTGGAGGAGAACTAAAGGAAAAGTTTCTGGAAGTCACCTAAGAAGGAAGAGATTTGTTTGTTTTTTTTTTCCTGATTTCATTTAACTGATAAAGGTTTTAGGTAAGACAATATAGGTGACTTAAAGTGTGTCTTTTAAGGTAGCAAATGATAAGTGGGTTTGCATTTACAATAAAAACTCATCTGGCACCCAGAAAGGAAGTGGAGAGCTCTGTAACAACTGAACTGAAGTTATTCTGGGGTCAGGGGATACTAGTTTGTGATAAATCTTAGTTAATAACTTTGTAGTTCTAATGCCTGTCTGATGTTTACTACTGGAAAGAAAAGTCTATATCCTTCGCGAGCAATTATATGAGTGATGCTCTTTATTGGAAGAGTCAGTGCTTTGTGGGAGTTGGACCTAAATGAATGTTTATATGAGAAAAAACAATTTTGTTCTTCAAACTTGAAATATGT
Organism: Forpus xanthops; assembly: GCA_032466535.1. Lineage (NCBI taxonomy): Eukaryota > Metazoa > Chordata > Aves > Psittaciformes > Psittacidae > Forpus > Forpus xanthops. Next base: position 1,098 of record JASSUY010009037.1, on the reverse strand, counting down.
GCTCTTTCAGAAGCCAGTTAGAGGTGACGTTTTAAAGTATTTTTGTTTTCTATACAAGGCTTCTTTGAAACAGCATTTATGTGTCAGAGATCATCAAATGGCACCATTTCTTGCAAACTCTTTTTTTTTTCTTAACCATAAAAGCAAAGGCCTTTTAGATCAAAGCTTTTAAGAGACACAGTGACAGATGGCAATGAACAATCTTTCTTCCTAATGTTCTATATTTAAAGACACTTACTGTACAACTTCCTAGAAAGCTGAGACTATTTGAGAAAACTGATTAATTTTATTAACTTTAACTGATTCGAACTGACCTTTTTTATTAACTTTAACTGATTTTTTTTTTTAATCAGATCAGCATCTAAAGTTATAAATTTGATGTAGAACATGTAAACAAAATGAAGTATGCTCAGAAAATGATCACCCTCCTCACCACTCCTCCCCAAATATCAAAATCCTACATATCAAGCTGTCTGCAACACTTAGGCACAGTTAGAATAACTTCACTTGGAAACAATAAATTAAGGATCTCTACATGTTACATAAATCCTTGCTAATTCTACCTTTGTTTTCCTAGTAACACAGTCGTATTTTGTTCAATAGTTTTAGAGTGTAAAAAAAAAAATACAACAAAAACCAAACAACCCTTCTGAAGTGTTTATGTAGTGGATGTGTTGTAAATACTATAGTTTGCAACTTCACAGGTTACTTTTAAGAAGCAAGGCAGTTGTTTGCTTTATAGTTTGAATGAAAAACTAGTTGCTGAAGCAACTATACTCCTTGCATGCAAATTATAGAATAATAGAATAGTTAGGGTTGGAAAGGACCTTAAGATCATCTAGTTCCAAATCCCCTGCTATGGGCAGGGAAACCTCTCACTAAACCATACCACCCAAGGCTATGTCCAGCGCTGCCTGGAACACCGCCAGCGATGAAGCATTCGCAACTTCCCTGGCCAACCCATTCCAGTGCCTCACCACCCTTACAGGAAAGAATTTCTCCCCATATCCAATCTAAACTTCCGCTGTTTAAGTTTGAACCTGTTACCCAGTGTTCTCTCACTACAGTTCCTCATGAAGAGACCCTCCCCAGCATCCC
>JASSUY010009036.1:0-13894 GCA_032466535.1 Forpus xanthops | reverse complement strand
GCACCCTGTGCCAGCACCTCAGCACCCTCACAGTAAAGAACTTCTTCATTATATCCAACCTGAATCTCTCCTGTTTGAGTTCAAACCCATCACCCCTTGTCCTATCAGTACAGCCCCCGATGAAGGGGCTCTTTCCAGCATCCTAATAGCAGGACGCCTCCTGGAAATGTGCAATTTGCTATCTGAAATGCAAAGGCCTTGGCTCCAGGGTCACCTACTAAGCACCCCCAATCTTTCTTCTAGACTGCCCAACTGGGTCTAACCTCTCCCATGGGATACCTCCAGATAATAACTTAACTCCAAGCGGGGAAACCGAGGCACGGCAGGAAGGGAAGCATCACACCAAGGTCACTTAGTTAATCAGTGGCAGGATCCCAACAACAGCTCGCTGCTTCCTCTGCCTGCAAGCGGAAGGGAATTGATCGAAGCCAAGTCCCCAGGCAGGCGCTGGGACTGCGGTGAGGTTGGGCAGGGAAAGGTTTACTGTAAGCAGGGAAGTTTTCCTCCCTCCGTGCCCTGCTCTCCCTGTTCTGGTCCTGCTCTGGGAGGTGATCCAAGTGCTACATATCTTTAATTATTAACCAATCACCCATTGTAGCTGCTTATGTGCTGCAGAGCTTCCAGGATATTCCTGCCAGCAGTACCAGGGCATAAAGCATCCCTCGGTGCTTCCTCCACAGTGAAACACCCGGCTCCATTAAATGACATCCCCCTGCTCACCCCCCTTTCCTCACCAGCAGCCCCCCTCTTCTCATCCTCACTGAGCCCCTGGGAGCTCTCCTGCCCACTGCTGCTGATGGAGCAGCAGTTACAGGAAGGCAGACAGAGGTACAAGCTCATCCATCACAGCCCAGAAGGAGCCATCGGGTTGGGGAGCCAAGGAAGTCTCCCTCGTCCCTTCCTCATGGTTGTCGGTGGGATCTGTGTGAACTCCTCTTTCCCCATAGATCCTGAGTACCCCAAAATTACCATTCACTTGATATTTTGGGTAGGGTCTAGGATATTCCAGAGAGGAGGAAACTTGGAGAGTGTTGAAGGAAAAGACCCTCCACCAGCAACATGAGTAGCCTATGTCTTGTGGCCAAGACAGCCAAGACTTCCTACATAGACCCAGTGCCACTTGTAGGGAAGATTTATTGGACAAGGAAGCAGTTCAGGATGGGTTGGCTATTGAAGAATCCCGATGTCACGGTGAGCTTTCTCTGTGCTGGTTGTACCAGCTTTCCACCATGCTGGTGCTGTTCTAAGGCATGTTTGGGTTGTGCAAACATGGAGCCCAAATAGGTACAATGCTCCAGGGTAAGATGCTCCAAGGTGGTATAGTAATACTGTTGGCACAATCTGAGACCATTTCAAAGGCATCTCAGCTCCTTTCATCCACCTGCCGATAAACTTCTCTCCATCCTCTTCTCCATCCCCTAAATCTCTTCAGCACAGTTACCATTAAAGATACCGTGGTCATAGCATGGGAGGGAGACTCCTGTCCAGAATTACATGTGTCTTTGCACATCCCCCTGTGCCCATTGCTGGCCTCACACCACACTGATCTCCTCCTCATCTCCCGCAAGAGCTGTGGAGCAAAGCAGTTTCGAGCAGCCCAGGGCAAGGTGAATCCCTTGCTTTCGACTTCCTCATGCTTGCCAAAAGAGCTGAGCAGATACATTTCATGGAGCATCAGAAAAATGCTGTTTGGGCAAACTCTGAATGCTTCCAGGGAACAAGGAGCGGAGCAGCACTTGCTAAGGGAAAGCTTATTCAATAGTAAGTTGGTTCAAAGGTAAACTGGTAAGTCTGGGTTTGGTTTATTTATTATCATAGAATCATAGAATGGTTTGGATTGGAAAGGACCTTAAGATCATCACATTCCAAGCCCCTGCCATGAGCAGGGATGCCTCACGTTAGACCACATCACCCAAGGCTCTGTCCAGCCCGGCCTTGAACATTGCCAGTGATGGAACATTCACCACTTCTCTGGGCACTCTGTGCCAGCTCCTCAGCACTCTCGCAGCAAGGAACTTCTTCCTTACATCTAACCTGAACTTTCCCTCTTTCAGTTTGAGCCCATCATCCCTTGCACCTTGTCCTACTGCTATAGTCCCTGATGAAGAGTCTCTCTCCAGCATCCGTGTAGGATCCATGAAACATGGACACAAACATGACCTTTAACTCCCTCCCAAACCAAACTGTTCTATGATTCCATGATAGCCTGCCTGTTTCCAGGGTTCATTATGCTGTCCCCATGGTCACAGTTCTGCAGATTTCTCAGATTAGGGGAACACAGGTTTTAACCTTCCCAAAGCACCATTTCTAATATGTGTTTTTTGAGGGTCCAGATTCCTCTTCCCATGCACTAGGCAGGAAGGGATATAGAAGAGAATGGAAGATGGTTTACCGTGCCATCCCAATCTGTTCAGCCTGGTACACAAGCGTATGGGAGAGTTTAGGAAGAGGTGTAAGATAAGTGCCACAGTACAACAAATCTTTTCTGGATACTCCCAGCCTCTGGCATGTGTTTCAGGACTTTGTCAGGCAATCTTTAAGGACAAGGACAACACATTGCTCGTCCAGGTCATCTGCAACACATTCACATCATAGAATCACAGAATGGTTTGGGTTGGAAGGGACCTTCAAGCTCAACCATTTTCAACCCCTGCCATAGGCAGGGACACTTTCCACTAGAGCAGGTTGCTCCAAGCCCCATCCAACTTGGCCTTGAATACTGCCAGGGATGGGGCACCAACAGTTTCTCTGGGTATCCTGTGCCAGTGCCTCAGCGCTTTCACAGTGAAGAGCTTCTTCATTATGTCCAACCTGAACTTCCCCTGTTTAAACCCTCTACAGAAGAGCTCAATTACTGCCATCACCTCTGAACAAGTAGGAAAACTGGGGCTCAAGGATGGGAAGTGACTTTATCAGGAACTCCCACAGCAGAAACTGTTGTATCCCAAATCCTGTGCCCTCATCCTCCCTCTGCCCACTTATGGATTTCCAGGAGAGCTGTGTTATAAGAAACCTCTATAGAAAACCTCCCCCAGGAGTCCTTCTGGCTCTCTGCAGGCTTGATTTAATGGAGTTGCATTTCCAAGGGCCTCATTGGACACCTCTGACTGAGAAAGGAGCAGAGACCACTCCATAGCCTCAAACAACTTCTTGATGTTCAATTCTCCAATCTCCCAGGGCTGAATCCACCTTGAAATTAGTCTCAAAACCTCTCTTTGCAGGCAGGCAGGAAGGGAGCTTAGGAGGAGGAGGGGAGGCAGAAGGGAAAAGAAATTAGGTACAATTTCCACAAGAAGAAGAATTAAAAGGGAAAATTCAGCTTGGTAGCAGGATAATGGAGCTCTGTGTGGGAAATTCCCTGTTGTGAAGGATCTGTGAGGAGAGGTAACCACAGGGAGCAGGCAGGAGAGAGATGCTGGTGGGCGGAATCCAGGAGCTGCAGGAAAAAGGGCATCCCACCCAGGTCAGCCCTGGCCAAGGGTCCAAGGTGGAGGCTCTGATGGGGTTTGTTCCATAGGGAATGAAGAAACACGGAGGGATTTAACAACAATGATAAAAAAATACATTAAAGCTCTTTGCCTGTGCTTTCCCCCTATTCTTTACCCCATTTGGGATGAAGGATGGGCTATTTCCATGGAGAGGGTCACAACATATACCTGTGATAAGGGCTGGTCCTATTTGAATTTCAGGAAACCAGGTTTATGTGAAACAACAGGAGAAGAGACAGAATTTCATCCAAAATGGTTGCTCTCCTCTAGTATAGTTCTGCTTGTCACTAAAGGAGGCACCTTCGGCTCTCTCCAGAGAGAAATAAGAGCAGCATCCCCTTAAAGTCAGAGCTTGATAGTTGAGAAATCACAGAATCATAGAATGGTTTGGGTTGGAAAGGACCTTAGAGATGATCTAGTTCAAATCCCCCACTATGGGAAGGGATACTAGGTTTGGAGGGGGATACTCTACCAATGAGACTCAGAGACACCAATGCCACTGCCAGCCCATGGCTTTCCTCAAGTCTCCTTGCAAAGCCTTGGCAAAGAGGTGGATTTGGAACATCTTCAAAGCTGGAAGCTTGTTTTTTATCCATCCCTGCTGAAAGCATGGAAAACGTCACATTTCTCTGTTCCCAAGGAGGATGGCTTACAAACCTCTTTTTAGGATATATAAACTGATTGGAAGTGATAATTGTAAAGGACCTAAGTCCAATTAGTGGCTGGATACTGGCACTGCCTGTTTTACACTGCCCAAGTCATCCTTCTGGGGAGAAAAGCTGCTTCTCCCTCTTCTTTTGTCCCTTTACCTCCCCCCCATCTGCTCCAAGCTTGACAGAGACAGGTCAGTCAGTCCGTCACTGCTAATCTTTGGGTACTTTTAGTGTCACTCTAATGACAGCACACCTCTCCTCCGAGCCGCTGAGCCACCGCAATAAGAGGCTCTTTAGGGCAGCAGCCCCTCTGAGCAAAGTGCCTCGTCCACTGCCAGGGCCCTTCCTTCCCTCTGGAAATGGCATCCGGACGATTAGCCCTGCTGCCCGTGACAAGAATTGGATGTGAAACCTTCCACTTTTAGATGCATTAAAGCCCTTTGCGGGAAGCACTAAGAAGTGCATCACTCATCCTCTTCATTTGCCCTTCCACCCTTCCCTGCTTCCACCCTTCTTCTCCACTCCAGGGACCAAAAAGCCCTGGGAATGCTGTCAGGAACATCCTGGGTGGTTTGGCTCATTCCCTGCATGCACTCCCTCTGTGTTTCGTTGGGTGCTGAGGACATATTTCCACCCTGTTAGGCTGTTAAGGTGCTGTGGTATATCAGGATGGTTTTGCTATTGGACCCTAGGCTTAGCTATGGCTTGCCCTATAACATGTCCCATTCAGTTCCCATTAGGTCTGTCTAACTTGATAAATTCAAGGAAGCCCAGCCAGCACTTCGGATGCAGTTTCCCTTTTTTCACAGGGTCAGAGGGTTAAATTGCATGAAATCATCCATTTCTAGCTTTCGTGGTTTAAGTCCCATTGGCCTTGGAAGCAGAAACTGTGAATGTTTAATATCAAGAGAGCTTGCATGGCTGCCAGTCCCAAACTACACTTTTTTGTCACCCCTGTTCATAAGGAAAATTGAGTAAGATGGCAATTGAGGGGGATCACAAAGCAATGCTCTTCCAAACCCAGTTTTCACTGGATTTTGGGTGTTTCAGTGCCTGGTTTCCCCCCTGACACCATCCATACGTGGGTTAGAGAAGACAGCACTCCCTTGGACAGACGTGAATCACCCCACATGGTGTCTCTGTGTCTGGGGTGAAGTTTAGAGCTTCCAGCCAGTTGTTCCAGCCCCATTCTATCCTGAGCCCTCCTTAGGGAACTAGTGTGTCTTTTCCCACCTGAAGTGGCTGCAGAGCTATGTTGCTGCACTGGTAAAGAGCTGATGAATGAAGCGTGCAATACTTTTAATAATGAATAAGCTTGTCTGTTGGTTTAGAGGGTTTTGTTCTGCTGCAGGGCTCATCAAGGCATCCGCTGGGACCTGTTGCATTTGAAGGCAGCATCCCTAAACAATTAAGTCATTTCCATAGCATTGTACAATACATTCACTTGCTTCAGACGCTGTGGGTTGGTTTTGCCCCCGGTCCCCAGCTCTCAGCATCACGGGATGCAGGAAGGCAGCATGAGCTCCAGCACAGCTGAATGGCAGCACAGCTCTCACAGTGATTCCCTTCATTTCACCAAACTTGGGGTTGCAAGGTAAAAGTCTGATAGCTCAGAATGGCTCTGTTCAGCTCAGTAACAGAGAAGTGCACCCTGGGGAAGGTGAGATGCGTTATTCCCATGCCCTGGCTCATGTCCCAGGCAGTGTAGGGATGAAGTCAGCGGGCTGCCAGGGGCAGATGGGTGTGCTGAGAGCTGTAGGCAGCCAGCATAAGCTGGAGCGTGGATGAACCAGAACCAAGAGGCAGTAAGTCACCAGGAGTCAGGGAGGGCACAGTGGGAAGCTAGGATTGCATGAGGCACCCCCAGCCGTTTGGGGGTTTAAGACTGACTCTGCAACTCATTCACTTCACTTTATGTAAGGCCTTGGGTATGTCTCAAGCTCTACCATTAGAAGATAATGTCACCAATCCCTTTGAGTCACTGGGGCTATGACTGTACTAGAAATCAAGCAGTGGTAGGGAGCATGCAGAGGACTTGGAATCCAATCACCATTGAACTATCACTGCAGTTGCTGGCACCCGAGGACCAGCCTAATTAGCTGTGTCCCAGATGATTCACAAGGAAGGGTCTACACTCATCACAGGTGAAGAGGCCATTCCCAATAGACATAGAATCATAGAATCATTCAGTTTGGAAAAGACCTGTATGATCCAACCATTAATGCATCACTGCCAAGTCCACCACTAAACCATATCCATAAGTACTGCATCAACACCTCTGTTTAATACCTTTAGGGATAGTGACTCCAGCACTGCCCTGGGTGCCTGAGCACCCTTTGGGGAAGGAATTGTTCCTCAGCTCCATCTAAACCTCCTCTGGTGCAGCTTGAGGCCGTTTCTTCTTGTCCCATCCCTTGTTCCTTGGGAGCAGAGCACAGCCCCCTCCTGGCTCCATCATCCTCTCAGGCACTTGTAGGGAGAGATAAGGTCCCACCTGAGCTTTCTTTTCTCCACACTGAACCCCCCCATGTCCCTCAGCCATTCCCCATCACACTGTGCTCCAGGTCCTGCACCAGCTCCATTACTCTTCTCTGGCCCCACTGCAGCACCTCAATGTCTCTCTTGTAATGAGGCTCCCAGAGCTGAACACAGGATTTGAGGTGCAACCTCACCAGTGCCAATCACAGGGGGACAATCACAGCCCTGGACCTGCTGCCACACAGGTGCTGATACAGGCCAGGATGCTTTTGGCCTTTTTGGCCACCTGAGCACAGTGCTTAAGGAGGACCCTAAGGATTCCAGTCAGTGAGTCATCCCTGGAAACTGAGAGACGTCGAGTTTCAATTCAAGCTGTGCAGAAGCCTTCTTGAGCATCTCCAGCTGTACCTATCCTTCTTGACAAACATCCCATGCTTGGGAAGCATTGTCTATTGCCGCAGGAGAAAAAGACCAGGGGACATTTCTCAGTACAAATGCCATGGAATCACCTTTTCCTAAACTGAAAATCAAGACTTCCAAGCAAAATCAAGAGGAACCCTTCTGCCTGCTCAGCAGATGCCCTTCCTCTTTCCTATGTTTTGAGCAGCCAAGTGGAAAGGGTCATCATCTTCCTAGTTGCCATCATCCTCTTCTAGGCTGAGAGGGAAGGCGCAGGGAGGAGTCCAGGTCAGCACTTTCTCTTTTGGAAACAGGTCCTGCACTAGAGCCATGACATCCCAGGGTGTGGGGCTGGAGGAACCCAGGAGCCATGGAGGGGATGAAGAAACAGAGCTGATGGATGATGACTGAGAGCTGGGGGACAGGTCTGGCTTGGGGGTCACTGGGAATTACCAGCAGAGGGCCAGGTAGATGGAAGCACAAAAGCTCTTACTGTATCAGTAGATGGAAATACCTGAGCCCCCAAAATCACCCCAGCTGCCCCACACAGTGCCTGAATCCACCATTCCCAGCCAACCTCCCCACACCACATCCGGGAAACAGCTGAATTTCCTTGGATCCTGCCTCTGTTTCTTTCTGTATGGTGAGTCTCGAGTGCAGTCAATTAGAGCCATGGATCAATTAAGCATTAACGGCCAAGTAAGATAAATTACTCAAATGGACAGTCCCATGGTCCAGAAGGGAAAAGTCCCTGGTGTTGATTTTTTTTCAGCTCCTCTCTTTCAGGCCTGACCAGATGCTCCTTTGGCTCTCAGCACAAGGCCTTGCTCAGGTATGAGATGCCTTGAAGTCTGCTGCGAGGTTGGTTTTCACCTTAGGTGTACCACTCACATTACAGGGGCAAACACAGGTTCCTTCTCTCCCTCTCCCCCATCCTCCTCAACACATTCCCAGCAGCTTTTTGGCTTGGGAAAAGCTTTGTAAAGTGAAAAGAAACTGAACTCATTCCTGCTTTTCCTACCCTAGAAAGCAAGGATTTGAAGACATGCACCCGTATTGCCACTTGCCAATGAAATCTCAGTGTTTGCACTTGTGTGCATATGCATGTGGATATTGCCAGTCCTAAACTGGCTGGAGTGAGTCTGCTTGTTGGGATTTGCCCTTCCCTTGTAGCTGGAGATTGAGTGGGGAAGGTCTGGTGAAGGGCATAAAGGAAATCTCCCTTAGGATCAACACTTATGGCACAGATCTCTGCATGTATCTGCCTTTTCCCACATTGTGGCTCCTGGGCCATCCCGTTCTATACTGTTGTGGGGCACTCAATAACTCCTCCATGCCAAGCTCAGGGCGAGATTGGAACACCACCTTCTGAAGTCTTGTGGAGGCAAATTCAATAGCTGATGTGAACCTCTCAGTAAACTACATCACTTTCAGCAACATGTTCTTATCAGGGACCCTTTTGGGTGCCTGGTATGGCTCTTTTGCGATTTGAAGCAATTTCAGATCATGGTTTTCTATGTGAGGTCCCAAATTTGGTCCAAGATTAAGTCCCAAGGTATAGGGATATAAAAACTCCCTTATGATCAACATTTTGTGCTTTATTTATTGCATTTAGCTCCACATCCCCCTTGTCTTGGGGTACTCGGACACTGACAATTTGCAGCCTGGGCAGGCAAGGCAAGAGAATGGGATGAAAGGAAAACCCTGCCCTTCTTAAGCAGCTCCTGTGCCTGCTTCGTCCTTGCTTTTCCATCCCCTGAAACCTCCACAAGCCCTGCTTATACCAGCCATGCACATGCAGAAACTCTTCCTTCCCCTCCTCACTCCTCCTCCTCTTTCTGCCTCTCCGGCTGCTTGAGAAATTCAAACCTTCTTCCTATTAGGAAGAAAAAAGGGTTGAAAGGGAAAGCAGAGGAACGGGTTAAAGGGGTTTAAATTGGAGTTTTATGGATATTTCCCTCTCTCCTTTGTGAGCGCATTCAACTTTTCTTTTGTTAAAAACCAAGAGGATGGGAATGGGAAAGGAGAGGAGAGAAGGGAAAGAGAAGGTGGAGGGGGAAGAAGAAAAAGCCCTCAGCTATTAATGTGTGACACAGCTCAGGGAGGTGAGATGTGCGGCTGATTTGCTTAATGCTGACAGGTCTTTCTTCTTATTGGAAAGAAAACACAGCAGGGATCCTAAAATGTGCCGTGTAAAGGTCCATGGCAGGAGCAATTCCAATCTTCCGTGGTGACGCTGCGGGCCAGGTATTCACACAGACACACCAGGGGGAAATAACACACAAAGTTCTTCAGCAGACTCCCATTAACCCGCTGCCTATGGTAATGTTGAACCCAAAGCTGCTCCTGTGATAGCTAGCACGGAGTTGTGTGTGTGTTGGGTTGCGTGCATTGGTCTGTATGCCAGCCTGCCAAAGTGGGGCAGATAAAAAGAAGAAAACAGGGAGAAAATGGAGTGACAAGCAAGATCTTGTGGGGAAAGATGTAGAGAAAGCAAAAACAGGGAGGGAACACAGAACTGTAAAATCATAGGATGGCTTGGGTTGGAAAGGACCTTAATATCATATAGTTCCAACAGCCTGCCATGGGCAGGGATGCCTCACACTAGACCATGTCACACAAGTCCAAACTGTCTTTAACACTGCCAGGGATAGAGCATTTACCGCTTCTTTGGGCACCCTATGCCAGTGCCTTACCACCCTGACAATAAAGAACTTCTTCCTTATATCTAACCTGGACTTCCCCTGTTTCAGTTTGAACCCATCATCTCTTGTCCTATTGCTACAGTCCCTGATGAAGTCCCTCTCCAGCATATGAAATATGAAAGAGGAAAGACAAAATGAAGGTGGGAGTTAGGATGAAGGATGCTCCCCATGTGGTCCTGCTCACTACAAAGCTTTCTTATAAGGCTCCTGCAAGGAAATGTCTCCTAGAAGAGGGTAAAGGGAAATACCTGGGTATTCAGGATGCAGGATTCCTTATGGGAGCCACCAGCCCATCTCCCCCCAGTGTCCTGGGTTGCTGTGAGTCCTTCTCAGGGAAGGAGCAGCCTCTGGCCAGCCTGTCTGTGCTGCTTGTCTCCTCTGATGAGGATATGGCTTGTCCTGGGGCATCACAGTGTTCGCCTTTCCTGGCGTCAGCTCAGTGGACAGTGGGATGTGTCGTGGCAGCATCGTGCACAGCACACAAGCTGACACAACTGATGGACCATGATGCTGGGATGGGTGATATGCTCTACAGATAGAGACAAGAGTCAAGGGCAACCTCCTGGCTGCAGATGAGCCATGATGATGGCTGGTATGTCATCTACCCAAGGGGATGTCCTGGGTGCCATTCTTCTCTCCATACCTGTTGGCACCAAGTCTTACCTGCTATAAAAACCTGGGGCAGACCTTCCTGAAAGTCATAAGAGATGCATGCATGGCTGTAACAGCAAAGTCACAAGCAGAGACTAGTGAGAAGACGTAATAAAGGACCATAAGAGGAGGAAGTTCAGGTTAAGTATAAGGCAGAAGTTCTCCCCTGAGGGTGCTGAGGCGCTGGCACAGAGTGCCCAGAGAAGCTGTGGCTGCCCCATCCCTGGCAGTGTTCAAGGCCAGGTTGGACACAGGAGTTGGAGCACCCTGCTCTAGTGGAAGGTGTCTCTGCCCATGGCAGGAGGTTGGATCTGGATGGACTTACAGTCCTTTCCAACCCAAACCATTCTATGATCCTATGACATTTAGAAGTGGGGTGGGTACATGTAAGAAACAGGAATCAGGGGGTTCGATGGTTAAGCCAAAGCTGAAAAGTGCTGGGATATGGAGCAGGGATCCATACGTTGGTGAGCACAAGATGATGGCATGGCGCAAGCTGGATGTTTTTCTGAGTGCCACGAATAGCAATGCTTTGAAAGAAATGTTGGACCAGATGATACTTGAGGTCCCTTCCAACCTTGTGTTCTATGATTCCTTTCTAGAGTCACCAAAGAAACAGAAGCAACAAAGCTTCTTCATAGGATTCATGTCATACCCACCACATGAATGTTGTTTCTGTAGCGTCTTCACCTGAACCAAACATCTTGGGGTCCCTTTTTGCCTCATAACTGGCTCACAAAGTGAAGTTTGGGATATAGTTCATCTCATCCTAAAGCGGGCCAAACAGACAAACCTTTCCTCCCTGCCACTGACAGTCCCACCTCTTGTGCAGTCACAAATGCAAAGTGAAGTTCTTTCAGCCCTTCTTCACAGCAGCTCTTGCATACAGGGACCAGGACAAGCAATCCTTTGGACACCTGGTATTGAGATGCTACAAGCCAAGCATCCCTGAAGGACCCAGGGAGCAGATGCATGGCATGGCCTTGAATTACAACTGTGCCTCTTTTGGGAGGGCCCGTACAGATCACAACAAGCAAGAGGTACCACATTGCAACTGAAGGACGTACCAGCAAAGGAATGCTGTGATAGAACCAGTATCTGACCCCACATTATCTCATACATTGTGGGTACGAGACAGATGGAGCAGAGAAGTCAACAATATTCTTCCTCACTTTATTAGATCACCTTTACAGTCCCCTTTCTGGATGTCACTGTGCCGTTGCAATGACTCACAAAGCCCCTGACTTTGCAAACACTTTGACTCCCCAACACATCTTGGCCTCAGGGTTGGGACAGATCTGCCTGGGGAACGCATAACTGCAATTAACAAGTGTGATCAGCCACTGCCAGACAGCAATGGACGTGCTGCTCCCCTCCCTGCTCCACTCTGCTGAAGCAGCAGTTTTCCATCAGAGCAAAGTGGGGAAGCTCATGGATCACGTAAGTTCCCTCATAGCTAACACAATAGGTCAATTACTATTTGTTTCAGCTGAAATGTGTGAGCAGGGTAAAAACTAACTGGGGGTAGAGGAAATGGAAAGGAAATTGTGCTTCCACTGACTTACTTAGTGCTCTGATAAGCCCTAGGGTAACCAAGGGAGGGGAGGTGGACATTGGTCCTTCCATTGCTTGAGCACTTCTTATCTCATCCCTAAAGTGAATGCCACAGAGAAATCAGGACATAAATTACACTGATCACTGTAGGTTTGTCTCCATTACAAAGGGATGATGGGCACACTTCACTTGCAGATCCCTGAAAGCAAATGAGGAATATAGCATCCTTTCTGCCAATGACTCATTTCTCCAAGCCTTAGATTCTTGTGTCTATAAAATGGAGGTTATGACGTTGACCTCCTTCATCCACTGCTTGGAGATCAACTGATGAGAAGGTTTGGTGGTGGTTCCTGCTTGATGGCTCTACAGAGGGCTAGATGGTGAGATTCCAGCATTCAGACCATGGCCAAGTGGCTCTTCCAGCTGTTTGGTTACTGCTTCCCAGGTTGTTGGTGTCAATCTTTTACTGCTTCCAAAAAAAGGGGAAGCATAGGGACCAGATGAAGGGAAGGACAGAGGGTTTCTCCACAGCGTAATTAAATCCTGGAGCACCCTTAGAGGCGCGATTCTCCCTGGGCTGCCTATGCCTCATCTTCCCACACAGCCTATTCAGTCCTTACCGGTATTACCCCAATCTCCCCAGTTTCAGAGCAAAAAGACTGGGAGGGATCAAGTGACTTTGCTGAGCTCCCTGTCCCCCATCCTCCCCTGGGAATCCCATCAAGCATAAGGGTTCAACCTCCCTTCTCTCACCCACTGGTACCAATGGGCACCAAACCAGCTCAGAAAGGAGACTTTATCCCTGTGCTCTGCTCTCCTTACCCCATCCATCACCATTCCTGCTCCTACTGCACTGCAGAGGAATGGGGGAAGCTCCTCATTACCACGGGCTCAGCTCTCTGGCTGCATCCTGTCTTGGTTTATGTGTGTCCCACAGTCTGTGTTCCTCTCTTGTTCTACCACATGGCAGCAAGCAGGTACCTATGCGTCCTGTGACAAGGAGAGGGTAACGCCTCTCTCTGCTCTCCCCTTCCTCCTCCTCCTGCATAAAGCAGAGTCCCATGCTGAACCCAGCTCCTCTCCTTTCTCCCCCTTCTCTCTCCTCCCCTCTCCATCACGCCAGTTGTTTCATCCTTTGAGAACTCTCTGCTTCTCCCTATGGGACCCACTTTAAAAAACAAGGAGGGGGAGAGCGGGGGAAAGCAGGAAAGAAAAACTCCATTGTCTTGTCAAAGGGAATAAGTGAAAAGTTGCAAGTGTCTCTCTGCAGGTTTTGGCTCCTGTGTGTTCTCCTTTCAAACCCTGCCAGCCTCAGGGGCTGTCATTTCGCCTTCATCTCCGCGGATCGACCCGTGCTTTCCCACCGCTTCCCCTCCCCAGCATCACTGAGCGCAGAGCTGCCAGGCTTTTCACAGTCACCACCAGCTTGATCCTATTGACAGGTCTCTTCTCTTTACTTTCCTCTCAAAGCAGGGCGCGGGGTCTCTTCCTTCCTCCCTTCCTTTTCCCTTCCTCCCCTCCTTCCCTTTCTTTTCCCCATGTTTCTTCTCCAAAGTGCACCGCTGAGGTGCTGCTGTGCAATGACTTGACAAGGCCACACGCAGTGGAGCTGGGGCCCAATTATAAACCCCTCTTTAAGAGCGGCCTTCCTTTAGAGACTGAAATTGGAGCTGTTAGAATATTAACAAGCTCCTGACGGCGGTATAGCATCCAGCATCTTTGTGGAGAAGCCATGCATCAGCATCAGGAGGTGTGGGGTGGAGGAGTGCACACACCACAACAGGGTGATGTCCTGGGTGAGAGCTTCGAGGGCTGGAGGTGGTGGAACAGCCAGTGTTCCCCGTATAGCCATAAGGATGCTCAGGGGCTGCAGCACCTCCTGTATGGAAACAGGCTGAGAACATTGGGGCTGTTGAGTCTGGAGAAGAGAAGCTGTGTGGAGACCTCAGAGCAGCTTCCAGTGTCT
>JASSUY010009034.1:0-16478 GCA_032466535.1 Forpus xanthops | reverse complement strand
CCCATTTCCCCGGGACTGGGGAAGAAAGGGGGGGGGGTGCACAGAACTGTTTGAGGGGGGCCTCAAACCACGACAAGATGATATAGAAAATTTAATGGCAGGGTAACGAAAAACAGCAATCTAGCTGTTTGAAGTCACATATACAGTACAGTGTTCCTCATTTCGGTGTTACTTGTCCAATTTCAGCAAAACTTCTTGCATTCTGGGTTACTATGAATGTACAGCTGGTGGAAAGAAAAAGAATAATAGAATGGCTGGGGTTGAAAGGGACCTTAAAGATCACCTAGTGCCAACTCCCCTACCATGGGTAGGGGCACCTCCCACTAGACCGGGTTGCCGTGTTCAGCCTGGCTTAGATCGCTTCCAGGGATTGGGCAGCCACAGCTTCTAAGGAGAAACTGTTCCAAACCAAATCCCCCATTGTGTTTCTTTATGTTTGTAACTAGTATATATAAAGAATTTCCAGTACAGTTCACCAGTTCAGAGGGAAGCTTAGCATCTGCTGTCCCTCCCCCCCTCACTGCCCAAGTCCTGACTTGCTTCTGGGTGCAGCACTGGTAGCTGCTGCCGAATCCCACTCATGGGAGAGGCTACATACATCCTTTTCTCATAACCCAGGCTGTTTTGCTACAGCTAACTATTCTTATCTTATTCCTGTTTCCTTCAGCAGGAACAGGGAGGCTTGAAAACTGGATGAAAAAGAGCAGATTTGGGCATTCTACAACCATTAATGAACTTTTAACCTAACACAGGAATTAAAAATGGAAAAAAGGTGGAGGCAAGTCACCAAAAAATGATCATGTAAGAATCTGGACTTCCTGAATTTCTCAGCCAGCTTCACCAGCGAGACTAAAGCCAGGCTGATTTATACTTAGCTTTTCATAGCTGATACATTGATGTCTCCCGCTGTCCTTCTAGGACTGTATTAAGTGAGAGTAGGCAGAATGTTACTGTGAGAGGAACTGTTAGCCACAAGGGTAAAAGCTAAGCAAATATGTAGGGAAGAGCCAGAAAAAGTGGAGCTGCAATGAACATAACAGTACACTGATGACTTTTGTCTGAATGGTAAAGCTGATGCTAGCTGAAAGTATAATTTTTTTTTTTTTTCCCTGAAATATCTGTTTACACAGTTAAGTATCTAATTCAGGAGATCAGGTATTTCCCTGAAATACCTAATGCATAAACACATTAATTTTCCTAATAGGAGAAACCTTTGGCTGAACATGTTATTCAAAGTGTAGCTATTGCTGTAGATAGGCACCTTGCTTATAGTAAACGAGGGCCAACACCAGCCTACCCGTACACACAACTGTAATTTGCATGTCTAGACTTTATTATTACAGCATTTTAGTTGCAACTTATCCCAGACATGCAAGTCAATGTAATTTTACACTTCATTATGTCTCCCTTTTTTCCCCAAGCAAAATCAGCATTTAAAAAGAATTGCAGAATATCAGCAGTGCTAAAAAGCTTTATGGAAATGACAGCATGTGCCAGTCTGCACAGCAAACCCGTTTTTTCCAGAAATCCTTCTCACTTCCCACTAGTCATAATCTATTCATAAGTTTTTATGCTACTTTTGAGATTTATAAAATATGGAACTATAAGATAGGACTTCTGCTTTAGAAATCATTCAAGCAAGAGTGTGTGAGCCTGTAGAGGTAGCTACAAAAGCAGAAAACCAATCCAAAACTTAGGCTGCATCTGGAGAATGACCTGACTATAGGCCTTCTTTATTGCTCTAGATTTCTACAATAATGTATATATTTAAGTAATAGAGTTTTAGTCATCTTTCTATGTTATTTTCCATCTGGCTATGTAAAAGGAGATTAGAGCAGGTCATAATTATCTCTTGTATTGCTTGGCAAGCTAACAGTCAGTGTGACCTGAGATCTGGAAGTCAGCCTTTAGTGTGCTCCAGCCACAGCTTTGAAGCCACTGCCATTTCTGACATAGCAAGCTCAACAGAGGAACATTCTGAAATCACATCACCTGCTTCTGTTTATCTGTACAGTGGCCTTCAAAAGACATACAGTCACTTGCATATAATTTGTCCTTACTGTTCCATTGTTCTACAGGCCTTGGTAGATTATCCATGTTGATTTATGGACAGGTGGCTCCATGGGATGCACAGGCTCTTCTAAAAAAAAAAGCCAAAACCAAAACCTCCCCCCAAGTCTCCACCCCACAAAGTTTTTCGTCTTTCAATCAAGGTTCCCTCTCGCAGATACGAGGGATTTCTGAAGCCGCAAACCTGCATCATGGAAAGTGAAGCAATCACAGGGCAAGCTCGGGGTGGTGGCTGAATAATAAATACAATCTAGGCTACTACAGCAGGCCATGAGAATAAGGAAATGAAAAAAACTTACTTAATATGGCATTTACTTATTCAGAATAGTAAAAAAATGTTTCAGAGGTCTCTAGGTGTTACGTTGCAAACGCACCTTGAACTAGGAAACTGTTTAACATCCGGATGCTTAGAAAGATGTGCAAGCTGCAGCCAGGAGAAAACATCATGACAGTCATTTTCAAAAGGGTGTTTCCATAAATTACTTTATTCTCATTAAATGAGCACAGAGTCATTACCATATTAATAACAGATATGTTTATTATTACATATCCATCAGTGCGGCTTTCAATACCACTTGAAACATGCAAATCGTCCTAAGGACGAATCAGTTTTCCAGTGCTTCTTATTTAATACACAACTGCAAAGCCATTATAAATTACTCAGGAGGTATTTGGTTAAGAAATAAAATAAAATAAAACCATACTGCCCATACCATGAATGTATTCCTGCTACAAAGCAAGAGCCTGAAGGCATTCACTGAAATTCCTGAATTGCCCAGAGCGTTTTGTGTTACATGCTTCCCTGTTATTTTTCCCTGCATTGCCTACACATCGCTTGGTTTAAACCCAAATCAGTCTTTCTTTGTAAGAGGAATTTTCATTCAAAGATTGTACTTAATTTAGAAAATGCATCTACAACATTTAAACCAATTAAAATTCAGTAAAAACCACGGATATGCAATAGTTTTTTTAGACCTTTTCTTTGTTTAGTTTTAGATTTCTACATTTATTGACATGGCAATAATACAATTATCTCAAGGCACTAAAAGGACAATGTAAAACCCAGTAAAAGTGTTCTAAGAATAATTTACAGTTCAAACAGTGCATATATTTCATAATGTTTGTTAACTTAATGTATGTTATCAATTAAAATTGTAAGGCAATACATTACACAGTTACAGAAATGATGTACCCCAAAATACACTTCCAAACTCGGTGGTTCTTTTTACTGTTAGTTTCTAATGCCTCTAATAGAACAATAATTCAGTATGGCTTGGCAAAAATGCATAGATTAAAGGCAATTACTTCCCCCCCCTTTACAAACCTGCTGAAATCAGTATTTTGTAAAGCATAATGCAAAATATTTAACACTTTGATCCATTCCATAGTAGGTGGTTAGCAATAAGGCTGTTAAGAACTCTGCAGTGAAGGCACTGAAGTTCAAGTGATAAGGCTTCATTTTTAAGCTAGTTCTGCAGTCTTCAAGAGCACAACTTTTGAGTCTTGAAAGCAATTGCAGTCCTTCTCACTGAGATACTTCTCTACTCCATTTTGTATGCTCATCTTGACATAAATAGCCCCTTCACAGGGTGAATAGTCCTCTTCTTTCACTGATGCGAAGAAAGTTGGCTGCATTCATCACGATTGACAGGCTTTTTTAAAAAAAATCCAAAAAGGCAGCACCTTTTTTATACACCTAGCTAAGCTTTATTTGCTTTAACTTGCATTACATAGTAATAATTAATCTAATCTACCTTTAGGCAAACCCGCAATTAAACACCCTCAGCGTGCTTTTGTGCCAAAGCAAGGAGGAGACAATAATAGCAATCTTAACCCTGAAGCCTGTGATAGTTATGTTGAAAGGAACAACAGCCCCTCAGCACTGCTCTGTGTGGTTAAAAAAAGCCCTGTTTCTGAGACTGCATCCCATGATTTCCCAATAAGCACTGTACATGTGGTTAGCTGGAATAAAGAAGAAAAGAGACAATTAATTACAAGTAGTAAAAAATTAGCTTCATAGCACTAGTGCATGTTTGCCAAGAGCTCCAGTGAAGGAAATGCTTTACATTAACAAAATACTCCTTCAATTGACATGGTATAATGCTAAGATCATACCTACACAATCTTCCACAAACTGTTCTTAGTTTCAGTCAATATGAAATAAACACAGAGGTCAGACAGATGACAATATTACTGCAGCTTTACAAGTGAGCAGTTCAGCTAAACAATCATGAGTGTATTCATGGCAAACGCAAGGTGACCCTCTTCCACTTGCAGGACAAGCAAAGGCTCTACAGGGCTAAAAGCACACACACATGCAGTTGCCACAGCTCATTTGATGCACACAAGTTTTGCTTGTTCAGATTTAGGGTTTTTTAAGCATGCATTAACTCGACCAGATGCCAAAATCCAAATATATGAAAACAAAATGTGCCAACTGTGCTGATACAATGGTATAAATTAGAACACTATAAACTACAAAGTGTAGTTTCAGGCCTAGAAGCAGTACTGCAAATGCTAGCAAGTTCATCATGAAGTTCTGATTCATATTTCCTAGCAATAACTTATTAAAATGGGGGATAGAACTTAAGATGAACTTTTATCAGAGGGTCCTCTTAAAGGTCTGATACACGTCTGCATGAAGTCAATGAAATGCTGCCTACTGACGGCAAAGAAAGGTGGATCAGACCCAAAAGGAAGTATACTAAATGTCTCAAAGCATGTGTCAGCCTGTATCCATTCGACAAAACAGTTAATGCCTGCTTACATGGTACGCCTCCATCACCAAGATCAAGTTTTGCTATACTTTTTAACAAGAGAACAATTTTGAGGTACTTAGTAAAAGCCAAACATGTATAGCCCATAAAAATCATCACTGCTACTCTTACTCCCACATCTGCAGGGTGCAATGCACTGAGTTCAGAGAAGCTTTCTCCTGAAAGGAAAAGGGTTCACTGTTCTACACGTTGTCACCCTCCTAACTCAGAGGAGCATTCTTCTACTTATGTGTCCTCAGTTCTAGCAATCATGGCACTTCTTAGTAGGTTGATTCAATCACTAGCTTAGAAAATTAAGTTAACTTTTCTTCAGATAGTCAGGAAACTGAATTATGGACCTTCATGGAAGGGTCCAAAAGAGATAATTTTAAGCACTGACCAAGGATCAATGGCTGCAACTCTAAATATCTAAATGTGAAATAGAGGTATGCACTATCTTCACAATGTGACCAGGGGGAGGGAAGAGTCTTGTATACTCAGTAACAGAGGCTAAATTCTAAAATGTACAATCATTACAATCTTCCAAGTGTTGTTTCAGATTATTCCCATTAGTGCAGCTTCAAGATGCATGTAAATGGTGTAGTAAAATAATTCTTTCCAACCCCACTGGCTGGTTGTTTAGTTTGAGGGTGTTGGTTGTTTTGTTGGGTTTTACTGTCCAAGAATGCTGCCTCATCAAAAGATTTTCAGTTAATTTGAAGTCTTTTTGTCATGTTGACAAGCATCATTTGTCACATTTTAATAGCTTTATATTTTAATGAATTCTACATTATCAGTTCTGTTTGTTTCCCAGAATTGACACTGGGACAGTGGTTCAGTATCAAAATCATTCCACCTAATCCTGAGTACCATCGTAATATGCTTCTTTCAGTCTTAGATAGTCCAAGGCGCACTGAAAAATCTTACTGATAAGTAACACAGCTCTTTAAACTTCTGTTATCTTTATCTGCTTGTTTAAAAGGTTTGCCTTTAATAACTGGTTTCTGTAACCCTGAGTATTGTTGAAATATATGTATCATATGATACATAAAACCAGTTTTTCTCAACCATAGAACATGAGTACTTCAACAGCCCTCTTGCAAATAAAGATGTTAAACAACAGCTATTAATGATGCAGATTTTAAAATCAACAGGTGTCATTTATACCCAAAAAATCTGGCTAAAACCTATGAAGGGTTCTAATATTTTTCAGTACATCTTGGAAAATTGAGGACTGAAAGAAAAGTAAGTTTGGAAACACTGCTAAGCTTTTGGGAGAAATGAGCAATTTGTAGACAAGACAATTTAACAAGATGTTGTACAAGTACACACCAGGTAAATACACAACAAACATGATCAAACCCCCTGAAATTAGTGATTACCAATTTATCTTTATTTGGTACATACTAAAGATGCTACTATTTAGTAAGCAAACTCTGATTTTACAGTCATTCTTCTTAAACCCAGTTTATCACTGTGTGCTTTTCCATCCCCTGTTTTCAACTGCTTTTACAGTGAAGACTGTAAGGAAAAACTTCTCTCTTCTCAGAAAATCTCCCCACAGATCAAGTGTTGCTGTGTTTCACAACTTTGGCTTTGCCAGTGTCAAAGAAAATGTAAAATCACATCATGATTCAGTTATGTTCCTACTACCTGAACTATTAAGTGGCAAATTGAGACTTTGTTCCGTGTTTGTAAACATGGCTTCTCCTCCAAAAATACTCAAGTACAGCTACCCGTTCTTAGCTGCTGGTCACAGATTTCTTTTTATGTCCTCTTCTTGCTGTTGCACTGGTTATTACCTCTAGCACAAGACCGCCCAAAATATCACTGGTTTTTATATTGTCAGCTTTGTATTTGAGGCCTAAATTATCTTGAGGGCCTTCACTGAGCACGTTAGTATCTCAAAACCATGGTCACTTACATTGCCGTGTTAATTATGGCAGCAAGAAAATCAGCACCCTTTGCATCTTTCAGATTTTTTTTCCTACTCTCCTCTGCATTAGGATGCTTCATAATACATCCAGTTCATCTTTACATGCAAATGCTTGCTTTCGTTGCACTTGATGCAAGGAATGTTTGCCAGACATTTATTTTGGTAGCCCTGCCAATCTAGGAAGACTTTTCCTCCTGAAACATGAAGTGTCCACTTTGTAGTGTTGACTCCATTGTTTATTCTTGGGAAGAGGAACACACATACTGTCTGAGGAAGCTAATGCAAGCTAAAATTCAGCTTCCACTAACCTACCATTAAAAGCTGTATTTGGAATTTTGCCCCAGTTAATGCACAGTCACCAATAGCTTACAAAAACAACTGCTAGAATGGAAGAAAGCATGGAGTGACTAAAACAGGAAGAAAGAATGGGATTAAGCTGCCTCACACCAAAATTAATGGTGTAACAACAGACTGAGAATCTGTAAATTTCTCATTTCAACCCCATCTGCAGATTTCCAGATTACACAAATTCTAGGAGTCTATCCATGAATGACTATGTATATCATTCATTGCTGGCCCATCTACCAAGCCTTGCCTTTAAACAGAAAACAATGCAACCAGCTCCTTCACATGAGTTCACAGGCCAGGCACCTTTCCAGAATCAAAGAACTGATACAGTTACCACAATCTGTGAGGATTTGAACAGAGATTTAGATCAGCAGTTCAACAGTCATAACTGTGGATTTCACAACTTCACGTTAAATAGGACTGACAGACATTTTTAACAGCTTTTGTAGTTTCTCACCTATTTTTTCCAGAAGTATTTTTAACAACTTTTCGGAATGACTGGTTTGCTGAAGATCTTGTAGACATAGTTCTAGGAGAAGCACGAACAAAAGTAGATGGTGGCGTCTTAGGGATCTTCTTTACTAAATGAGTCACCCACTTCTTCTGTTCATCTTGACAAGATGCCAATAACAGCAAGTCTCTTGCTGAAGTTACATCATAACTCACTGTAAGTAAAAGGAGGAAGACAATTCCATGAAAAGTAGGACTCATTATCAAAATAAGAATTATGACCTGCCAGGTATGCCACTGGAAAGAAAAAATGCACCTTGTATACATACATACTTTGGATTTATCCATTTCCATTTTGTTTTCAACAGACAGCAGGGGAAATTATGTATATAGTTTCCTTCAATATTTGTCACTCTGCATTAATATTCTTGAGTCTAACACTCATATTCAAGAAACAAGAAAACTTACACTAACTGTAGTATTAATATGCTGAAAAGTTGTGTAGGTGCCCTAGGGTGAGTTCCATAACAGAAACCCAAAGGCTCCACTTCAGAGGAGCACAGAGGAAACCTTTACTTCAATCTGTGAAGGGCCTGAAGTACTACTCTTCAAGGTGTTGACACAGCTTGGTGATGTGGCCACTGCATTGTCCCTCATGTGGGCCATGTGTGAGTTCAGAGAGAATGGTCTGGGGACCAAGGAGCTGCCCCATACTAGGGCACAGATGTCTGGAAACCCTTGTGCTATCAGGGCCCTCAGCAGAGTCACGTCACTCACACCACATATGGCCTCCCAAAAGAGGCTAGCTACAGGTGCCTGCTTATATGCACTGTTAACACTCATATTCTAATAGCACCTTTCACATCTAAAATTATACAACTAAGGAGCACAAAACATTTAAACTCAAGTGTTTTTATTTGCCTCCAATAGTTTAGTAGGTTTACTAAGATATGCAGCGAATAGGGAACTGAAAAACCCATGAGTATGTAATATATATACCTTGTATTACTATATACCTTACTCATACCTTTGCATGGTGCAATTAATTCCTCTTTCTTATCCAAGTGGTCTCTGTGGCACTTTACGTGGCATCTTCGACATTCTAGGGCAGCAGGGGGCTTAAAGACATGCCAAAGGGGTTTGGCACAGGCCTCACAGTTAGCTGGGAAGTGGTATAACGTTGGAATAAATTCATGGCCTTTGTGATTCAGAAAATTTGTCTTCTCTGCCGGCTGTACTGGTTCTACCTCCAACTCTTTCCTGCATTCCCCCTCATTAGCATAGAGAATCTGAAAGAGAAGACTGCTGTGTTACAGTTGAAGCTCCATATATTTTTATACACTTTTCAAAGAAGCTGCCAAACTTTTTCAAGAGGGGTAAACAGAAATCAGAGAATCACAGTATCATAGAATAGTTAGGGTTGGAAAGGACCTTAAGATCATCTAGTTCCAGCCCCCCTGACAGGGGCAGGGACACCTCCTACTAAACCATGTCACCCAAGGCTATGTCCAACCTGGCCTTGAACACCGCCAGCAATGGAGCATTCACAACTTCCCCGGGCAACCCATTCCAGTGCCTCACCACCCTCACAGTAAAGAATTTCTTCCTCATATCCAATCTGAACTTCCCCTGTTTAAGTTTGAACCCATTATGAGACAATTCTTCTTTTTACCTGAAATATTTTAGGAATTTCTTCAGTTTCAGCTCTATACACATCTCCTTGAGTTACAGGCCGGACATGGAACAGCTTACTAGATTAAAAAAAAACATGATTCAGAAAATGCTGAAAGGCTAGCCGTGCTTTTAAAACAGTTATCAAAGTGCTTTTTAGTTGTTACAGACCTTGTTAATGTAAGCATTATGATAGTATTCAAGCTGTAATGTGATTTTAAGCTAATTCATAAAAGATACAGATTTTGTCTTCCCAAGTAAGACCAAAATATTTCATAGAATGGAAAGAGGGTTATCTTACAATGGGTTCAAGATCCATCAGGGCAAATTTACATGTGAAAAAGACTTTCAAAGTCTTGCTCAGAACACTGTGAAGTCTGATTATTGCTAGAAAAGCTTACCGATAACCCTGTGTGATAACCATATGAAGTCTAGTACTACTCAGTAATTTATTTGTTTTCACTGAATCATGTTATCAGTTAATAAATAATCAATGCCAGAGCACCACAAAAAAGCAATTTGGGGCACCAGCTGTTGAAAATACTATAAAACTTGGAGCAAACATCATTTTATAATGGGTCAAGACTAAGTCCATCTATCCCAACATCCTGTTTTCAACAGTTGCCATAACAGATATTTATGAAAAGAGAGCAAGAAACAGCTCAAAGAGAAAACTCTTTTCCTGGTTACAGGCAGTTAGCAGCTTAAGCACTTCCTGAGTTTGAGATTCCTTCCAGACCACTGTATATGTTAGACACTGACCAACCTATTTCATGAAGTTTAAAACCTTTTTTCAATTACTACTTTATAAGGTCCCATAATGTCAATCAGCTGTTCAAACATCACAGTCATGCATCAGCAATGGGCTTCACTGATAACTCACAGTTTTCCTCATGTATAACCAATGTAAAGGGATCACAATTCATTTATTTCGTCATTCTAGACCGAAACCACCTGGAAAAGCTTTGATCAACATTGATCCTTTTCCAGACAGCAAGAAAAAAGTATGAGGCATGAGGCAAGTGGATGAGACCTGAAATCAGCTGAAGCAACCGGAAACACCTGTCCTTACACTGAATCATAACAAAAGATAGGTCCCTCACTGTCTCTGATCCTCCTCTGTCATAACAAGACAGTTTTCCGTTTTGTAAATTCAGACCAGTCACTACAGACAGTGCCACACTACTGTGCATTTAACTTTTTCCTAAATTTTAGCAACAGCAGGCCAAAGAAAAAGTAGTATCTTCTGCTAATAGCACCCAAAATACAGTTAAACAGATGTTTTCCAAACAGTATGGGAAAATAAAAATTACTTATGGAATTTTGATTCCAAGCTTCTACATTTGTTATGAGTTACTTCACATATGATGCACTTTTGCCAATTTGTATCCAAAACTAAAAGTAACTGTACTTACTCTATATCTAGTACCATGGATGGATTAGACTGGTCCTTGTCCTTTTCATCATTGTAGAACAGTATCTTTTTACTGCTCACCACAACATACTAGGGAAATAAAGGAAAAAAACAAGTTAAAATCGTACTGTGAGTTTTAGAGCAGGAATGGACTGCGGGGCCTACTTCCAAGAGAATTCCCAAATGCTGAGTGTGCCTGCAGTGTCCACCCTCCAACCCCAAAAAGCCCAAGGATACCACCTTCAACCTAAAGTACACAGACATCCTTCCAGAGCTGCTCACAATCGCACAGAAATATGAACATCTGTTCATTTGACAGGAAAAACAAAGCAAGATCCTCAGAACATTTGTTACCAATACACCTCTAACCTAAGCATTTCCAAGTGAGTTCAAAACTGTAGAATTCTCTATTCTCTGCTGCCAAGGTGAACA
This sequence comes from Forpus xanthops, assembly GCA_032466535.1. NCBI lineage: Eukaryota > Metazoa > Chordata > Aves > Psittaciformes > Psittacidae > Forpus > Forpus xanthops. Next base: position 5,401 of record JASSUY010009034.1, on the reverse strand, counting down.
AACAGCTCATTTTCAGTAACCAGATTATAAAGATGCTTACTCAAAGGACAAATAGGATTTTTAATGGCTCCAAGATGACACTGGTAAAGCATTTCCTCATTCACCTGTTGTAAATTTGCACTACTACAGATTTCACTGAACTTGAATTTTCTTGTTGGTTTTCTTTCTTCTTCAGTAACATAGACACACTAAATTACTCTGACTACTTTGTTTCTTAACTGTGAGCTGTAAAACCAATCACTGTATGCCTACAAAACTACTCAAGGGAGTTAAGGAAGAAAAAAAAAAACCCTCCATTTGTACCTGTTTCTTCCAGCCATGCCGCTTTATATTTCCTTTGTTTGGTATTGAAAGCCAACCTTCAAGTCTTGATTCTGGGTTGTTTTTTTTTTTTTTTAAAAAAAAAAAACCATATTAAATAATGTTATATAATTATAATAACAAAGCAGAACAGCACAAAAGCAAACTATTACTAGAAAAATGTACTACATGCAGCAATAGGCAGTTACCTATTCAGCAAAGCAGAATAAAAGCACAGCTAAATAAAATGAAGATATAAGCATTTTCTTCATGCTTCATTACAAGCTAACATATGATGATACATTTACTGCAAAATAAAGTAAAGCTGTTTTCCTTGATGCCAAAAGCTAACACTGTATGTAAATAAGTTTGCAAAGAGACAAGCTGTAAAGACTTTCCTTCAAAAATGTGTTACTGCTTAAAAGGAGGATGATTAAGAGATTTTCAATATAAACACAATTTAACATTTAGAGAGGCTACATGAAAATACTCAGCAGGAAGATGCAACAAGTAAAACAAATCAGATCCACATTTTCCAAGGGATACAAAAAAAAAAGTAGAACGCACAAGAGCAAGCAAAGTTAACATGGGTGTCCCGTTACTCACAGAAGGTAAGCATAGGAGATAAATAAATAAGGAGTGCAGGAAGAATCAACTAGATATAAAGAATAAGAGACAAGTGTTTTACTCAAATTTTCAGTGGACAATTTTCCAAACAGTAATGTAATAATGTATTTTCCTACCATAAACCTACTGAAATAATTTAACAATCACACAAAGAAGCATCAAAAGAAAACTAGCATCCTGCCTAATGCAACTCAGTATTTAAACACTCTCCAGCTAACTGATACTGGGGTTTGAGAGTTCCTTTAAATTATGAAGCCAGGTAATAGCAGTAAAAAGCTGTTGTGATTCCATGAATCTGAAATTACACAGTAAAGAATCTCACAATTTTGTAAATGTGAGAATACAATAACCAAATTTTCACTCCATAATTACAAAATTTCACAATTGACAAAAAACCTTGTACATTTTTTAATATTGTGTGATTCTGTGGATGCACTTTTACAATAAGCTGAACTGGCAACACTGAAAATTTCAAAAACATTAAGTTAGAAATTCCCAAAACATCCTCTGCAAATATGTATGTAAAAAAGGAATTACTGATTCCTTTTGTTCTTCAGAGATACTTCCATGTGAGGTATATCCAAGCAAGCTCTGAAAATAACATCCAAATATATATTTAAGATATTATCCATTACGCTTTGTTTTGGAAAATAATGAAACTAACAGCCTAGCCTTGTATAAGGCATTAAAATTAGGCATAAAATCCCCCTTCCAGCATTAGCCTGACAGGATACAATATTTAGAAGCTGACTATGTTTAAAAACAGAATCATTTCCTAACATTTCTCCACAGAAAGTAACTTCAAAATATTTGGGGACTGCTGAACTACTTAAGTTCTCACTGGAAGAAAGGCATCTTATCAGAACTCATTCCAGTAAGAAAATTTCCTAGAAAAAGGAAGGAAATTTGTTTCCCTGCCTCTCATATCTGCACAAGAACATTAGGGAGTGGGAGTTTCACCCCCAGGTCCTTCCCCTGTTCTTGATATTCAGTAGCTTTGAAAAAGGAAACCTATTTCCTTCACAGCATCAGAATGATGCTTACCCTATTTTGAATAGCTTTCACACAAGAGAAGATTCTTCAATTTTTATAAATTTTAGAAGTATCCTAAAACTCAAGTCCTTCATTGCAAAAGAACTGATTAATTGCTAATAAAGAACATTTTCTAATAAAGAACTGAATAATTGCTAATAAAGAACATTTGCTAATAAAAACATGACTAATCACTAATAAAGAATTGCTATGTAGTTCTAATTAAGAACATAGTATGGCCAGCTGCAGTTCAAAAGGAATACAGAATGGATGATGGTGATTAGAAAGGAGTTAAGTACACATCTGTCTAAACTGTGGCATATGAAACTCTGCAAAAATCCAATAATGGTAAACTTTAAAAGATGCACAACTTACTATGTTGCTTATAGAGTCAGTGTGAGTTTCTCTAAGTTCACTTCTACTTCAGCACATTCTGATAGAGATGTCAAAGGATGTATAAAGTTGGTGAGCTATTACAAATGAATTGGTTGACATTTTTTTCTGTCTACTACAAATATATTTTAGCAAGCAAATTTTATTTGTATGAGAGATTATTTCTGAGCTGTGAATAACATTCTGCACTTGCAAATAACAGTTTATGAATGTATCAAAGTTAACATCCATCTGGAACTAAATGTCCTCATGAAAGGGTAGGTAAGTCCTTCCCTTCCAATCCTGTCACAAAAGTTTATCTCAAGTAATATTTATAGTTTATTTTAATTTCCCTTGCCAGAGTTAGCTAGCAAAACTATAAATGCTCATCTGGCCATTTCACAAATATCTGCTCCAGAACAATAATATTTATGAGTGTTCTGATTAAGTAATTAAGAAAATATGGGCTATCTAGACTATTCAAAAGAATCTTCTATTTACGTCTTTAAAAGTAGGCTAAAAACTATTGCCTAACAACATCCCTGTATTCTGGAAAGAATCCCAGAATAGATAGTTCATATTTTCCCAATCCAGCAAATCCAAGATAGGCCCCAAAAATATCTGATAGCTAGCTGGACCTGAAAAGAATATGAAGAAAGGGCTCCATAAAGGCTACAGATCTTAGAGTTATCTCTGAATATATATAAAAACGTGGTTTTGCATTCTAAGTATCTTCATGGCTAGTATTCATATTGCCAGAATTCACTGTGATTCAGTATGATAAATTTGAGTCCTAACAGTAAGTCTTCAACAAAATCACACAAGACAACCATGACTATACTGATTTATGAGACTTTTCATTGTTTTGGAGCTAAGTAATACAGGCGCCTTCATGAGCAATAAAGCATCTTTTTCCAATGTTCAAGAATTCCTATGCCTCAGACTCTTCCATGTGATCACACAGCTAGAGATACTACCTTGCTAATTCTTTCCAGTTTACCACTGGATTCTTTCCTTCCTCAGGCTGTCTTACTATAATTTCATGTGGATCTCACCAAGGACTGCTGGCTGAATCTTGCTTTGAGGTTTATTCAGGTGACAGCTACTTGCAGGTGTTTCAGAAAGTCCTATGTTTCATATTCAAAAAAAAAACCCTGTGGGCTTAAATGGTCCACGTTTATTATTCAATCCTATTTTTGTGTAAAATAGGATTTATAACCTATGCTGTAAAGTATTATGCACTGCATTTAAACCTGCAGGAGAGCTCAACTGCTTAAATTAGCTTGCTAGTCAGATGAAAAGAATTAATTTACAACAAGTGCCCTATAACAACTAGAAGAAAATCCTTTCAGTTCCTGATTATGCTTTGTCTTGATAAAGAACCCTGTTTACAATCACGTAAGTATTCAGATTTCTGAAGTCCAGCCAGGAGGAAGATGCATTTCAAAGGCATCAATAAAAAGCAAATATGTCATCTGTTTCAGCAAGGACTCTACTAACACTGGAGACATCGACTGAGACATGAGCTGCTATGTGAATCAGTTATCAGGAGTGTGAGTTAGAAAAAATGCCTGGAACTGAATACAAGGAAAACTTTTGTCCACATCATGATCCTTCCCATCTGGAGAAGCAAACACCTGAGAGTAGTCTGTATTGTCTAAATGACCCACCCCCTACCTTGGGAGTACCTATGTGGTGCTGGGAGCTACCAGAACTTCAGGGGGTATTTAGTTCAATGACAGAGAGAAATCACCTTCAAGTGAGATGCAGCTGCAAGGTGTATTACCGTGTGACTTCTCTGTATCTACCACCAAATATTTACCACAGACAAAAATTACCTCTTAAACAAGATGCCTTTCAAAGTGCTCTGAAAGAATGTCTATGTTCAGGCTACAAAAGTGATGGGAATTTAGCACACAGCTGAAGACAAATTCATAGAATTGAACTGCAGCAAATGAACTGCTGTGGCATGCCATATTTCTTTTTGAAGACTAATTACTTGGTTTGCAGAAAAATAACTATATGCTGGATAATTTTCTCTTTCATGGGATACTTCTACTTTGAAGACTGGCTTTTCTTTTTTCTTCTTTGTCCTCACAATACTAGTGCAATCCTTCTCTACCCTCTACTTGGCTCTTCGGCAAATATGTGATAACTGACTATATATACCAATGTCACTTAATCTCTTTTAATTTAAAAAGCAGCAGCAAGAAAGGACATGATCTAAATCCAAACAAGTCTTTATAATACATATTAGAGGTCCTACCTATATGACACAGTAACACCATCAGTACAACTGCAGTAATAAGCTGAGGCATATGTGGAGAAAAGAGCAAGAAAGAAGATGAGAAATGAAAAGCTGTTAAAAAAGAAATAGAGGGGCTATGAGTGTAGAAGATGAAGGCCACAAGAACTTCTAGTAACTGTGATGTTCTAATTAACAATGGAAAAGATACTACACATACCAAAATTTCTGCCCCCAAAATGGAAGTGGCAAGTAATACTCATAGTCAGAAGCCATACTCGTCTCCGGAGATAAAAGTAGAAATAAAGGACTGTAACAAGGCAGACAAAGAAAGCTTGTTCCTACAGCCTTCCTAAGATCTTGGAGACAACAGGGTCATACTGATATACTATTGCCCTTAAGAAGAAAACGGAGAATCTGAATTTTTCTTTTTCCTGAAGTTCTAACTGGAGCTTTCGGTTTTCCTTCTCTGCCTTCCACAAACCTTACATGTGAAGGCATTGCGTGTTTTCAGTGTAATACACAAGAACGATCGCGATCAGCAGAATGAGGGAGGTAAACCTGCCCATCTACTCTGCTCTAGTGGGACCTCACTTGGAGTACTGTGTGCAGTTCTGGTGTCCTCAACATAAAAAGGACATGGAACTGTTGAAACAAGTCCAGAGGAGGACTACAAGGATCATCAGGGGACTGGAGCACCTCCCCTGTGAAGATAGGATGATAGAGTTGGAGGCTGTTCAGCCTGGGTAAGAGAAGGCTGCGTGGAGACCTCACAGCAGCCTTCCAATATCTGAAGGGGGCCTATAGGGATGCTGGGGAGGGACT
>JASSUY010009030.1:0-21500 GCA_032466535.1 Forpus xanthops | reverse complement strand
AGGCACTGGAATGGGTAAAGGAAGCTGTGAATGGTCCATCGCTGGTAGTGTTCAAGGCTGGGTTGGACATAGCCTTGGGTGGTATGGTTTGGTGGGAGGTGTCCCTGCCCATGGCAGGGGGATTGGAACTAGATGATCTTAAGCTTAAGGTCCTTTCCAGCCCTAACTATTCTATGATTCTAAGAGAGAAAAGGTATCACTGGCCTGCACAAAACCTTGGGCTGCTGCAGCAGCTGCTGGGAATCTGCAGGTCTTGAGACTGAGTGGAGGACAATGGGGCATCAGCTGCAACTATGAAGACAGATATGGAGCTGTTGGCTTCCTGCAAACAAGGGGACTTGTGACCCCTCATATGACAGAGGGCTATGCTGATATTCATAGGGCTGGAGCACTTCTGCTATGGAGACAGGCTAAGAGAGCAGGGGTTGTTCAGCCTGGAGAAGAGGAGGCTCTGGGGAAACCTCAGATCATCCTCCCAGTAACTAAAAGGACAAACAAGAAAACTGGAGAGGGACTTTTGACTAGGGCATGAGGGGATAGGACAAGAATGAATGGCTTTAAACTGAAATAGGATGGATTTAGATGAGATATGAGGGAGCTCTTCATTGCGAGGGTGATGAGGTAACCTGTGCCAGGCACAGGTTGCCCAGAGTAACCGTGTCTGCCCCACAGTTACTGCCTGGCAGTGGTCAAGACCAGGTTGGACAGGACAAACCTGCTTTTAGTAGCCTGCTTTGGTGGAAGGTGAGCTCCTTGCCTGTAGCAGGGGTTTGAAACTAGATGGTCTTTAAGGTCTCTTCCAACCCAAACTGTTCTAGGAGTCTGCATTTGTAGAAAGCTCACACTGGAGCAAGATACCTGATGCAAACACTGTACTTACTAACTCTATTGCTGCGTAAAAGCCATCAAGCCTGCAAACAAAATGATAAAGAAAATTCAAAGCAGTTACAAAAAAGTCCCATGCATAGACTGCTTCTCAAGTCTTACATAAAAAATGCTTGGGGAATTTAAATGTATAAAACTGTAACTTGTGCTGTAACACAAGCTGTGTAGGAAATTACCAAATACATCATAAAACTACCAGTACAGCTCAATACTTAAGTCCTACTGGCACTTTATTACCAAGCAGGCTCTTAATTTTCTTACAGCTCCCTGCACCAGAAAAAAGGGTTTGTTTTTAATTTCAGTTATAATGCACATGATGAGGGGCAAGCTGGCTTTCAGCTCAGGTTAGCAGCTTAAAACACTTGTTATTTTAAAACCAACTTAGCTAATTCAGGCTAACTGAAAGAAATTGCCTTCTAAATAATAGCTGTCTGCAGAAGTTGCATACACCATACCAGTGTTTTGGGAAAAAACCACAACATTATTAATAATAAGGATGAAAATAGGAAGGATAAAGAAAATTCTATTTTAAAAAATGAATGCATGTAACTACCTCCACGTCTAAATTGTTATTCCTCTCATGAACAGCTTTTCACAGCTTACTGAAATTCACATATTGTCTCGGCAGTAGATGTACCGTTGGAAAAATAATTACTGAAGATGACGAATGAAGTAAATTATACCCAAACTGTGGCTATAAAAAAAAACTAAACCCCTGTCTGCTTCATGTTTTGAGGTATTTTTAAGACTAGAGAGTTCAGAGGTTAATCCAATAAATATAATGGTATTCGCCAGTTTTAGAATCCACGGAACATCATTCTTAAATATACCACAAGCCATAACATCTACACAGAAATGCAATTTATCTCAGCAAAGGGAAAATCCTGCTCAAATCCCTTGCAGAAAAAGGCTGCAAAAGTTAAAATTTAATGAACGGACTGCAGAAAAAGGATCTTGCATTTATCAGAAGACCAGACTTGCACAGCTGTTTCATTCTGGGTTCTGGGATACCAGGTTTTGAGTTAGAAGATAAAAATCCCAAGAAAGAGGCAAAGTCAAGTTTAGACCCAAGGAGGCTCCTCACAGCAGCCCAGATGCACGTTTGGTGATGATGATGCAGATATTGATTCTGGTCACGTTATAAACTTCTCAGACCAACTCTTGGCTAATCACAGGAATGATGGCATTAATGTACTAAAAAGCAATTATACCTGCTTCTGCTTCCAGCAGGCAAGTCTGTTAACAGTTAGTATTTATCACTTATTCTCCACTTCATTAAGTATGGGTTATTATAGAAAGGAAACAACAGTAGTGTAACCATTGTTTACATCTAAAACAGAATTAGTTTTATGTACCACAGGGAACAGAAACTAAATCACTAGAATTATAGAAATTAAATACAAATTGCTTGGTATAAAGTATTACTTCCTATAGGCAAAAGTTAAGTGTTACCGTTTACTTTACCAGCATACCTAAAAGCTGACACCCAGGAAAACCAGGGAAACCAACTATGACTTGCAAAGAGAGGGCATCTCTACTTGGAGACCTCCTCTTGGGAGGAGAAGGGCAAAGGCACAGCACTGTTCCATCACGGTCCTCAGACATCCTCCCTTCTGTCTTCACCATATCAGCAACTTTAAAAGTCTCTTTCAGGAGCACAGAGCTGAAGATGAAATCACAATCATGCAGTACTGCATCTAGTTCTGAGGCCAACATAACTAGGACCTGTTGGAGCAAGTCCAGAGAAGGCCATGAAGATACTTAGAGGCCTGGAGCTTCTCTCCTATGGAGACAGGCTGAGAGCTGGGTTTCTTCAGCCTGGAGAAGAAAAGGCTTCAGGCAGACCTTACAACAGCCTTCCAGTACAGGGCATGTAGGAACAGGACAAGAGGGAATGGCTTTAAGCTGAAAGAGGGTAGATTTACATGAGGTATTAGGAAGGAATTCTTTCCTGTGAGGGTGCTGAGGCACTGGCACAGGTTGCCCAGAGAAGCTGTGGCTGCCCCATCCCTGGCAGTGCTCAAGGTCAGGCAGGATGGGGCTGTGAGCAACCTGGTCTTGTGGCAGATGTTCTCACAGAAGCCTGTGGCTGAGGGGCTGGAACTAGTTGTTCTTCAAGGACCCTTCCAACCCAAACCATTCTAAGATTCTATGATTTTAATTTAATTGAAGAAATTACTTTTTTTCCTGCAATTAATGTGACATTAGCACCACATTATACCTTACACTGCCAACAAGAAAGAAAGAAAAAAAATAAAAGAAGACAGAAATTAAAGCTACAGCTAATAGTATGAATAGTACAGAACCTGAGTATATGGGGGGAGCGTGGTACACACTATGAGGACCAGAATCTGAACTCCAGCATTTTGAATTTAGGGGACTACAGCCTTTAGAATGTTCTTTTAATGCTCCTTGAGTGCATATAAACATTCTTAACACATTTAAAGCAAAAGAGTAGATTAAATGGCATTCTCCTACACTTGCCATGTTTGTGAATGCATACAACTCTTTGCAGTTGCACAGTTTATTGAAAATAATAAAACCCCCTGGGGAGAGGTTTATTCTTGACCAAAAAATTAAAGTGGCCAAATTGCTGCTGACATGTGGCTTACATGTCAGGTTTTTCTCCCTAAATTTACAATAGCATAAACATTTAATAAATAAACTTCAGAAACATAATGAAAACCTTAGTGCAGAACTAAAGGACGCTTTAATAGAGTTAAGATTTGAATTTCAGATGTAATTTTTGCTTCAGATGTGAATTCAAAACCACACATATTAATATAGAATTTAGTAGTTTGAATATATAAGCAATATTTCTAAATGGGAATAAACCATGAACAGACAGCAAAGGCTGTGGATAATCCTGTAAAGCGGTGCCCATACAGGGCAATGAACCTACCATGTAACTAATATTTCAGCTGCTGCTAACATAATTATTTTAAAAAATATGTGAGATTTGTTTCCATTTCATGCTTAAGAAACCCCACTTGCGCCTCCCAGTCACGCTGTCACTCTTTGTTAGTTATAACAAAATCTATTTACACATCAGAATAACGGGTAAAATTGTGTACTGGCCTTCTGAAGCCCATTGTGGAATGTTTTTTTCCCCCAAACTGTGAGAACAGTTATAAAGGAATGTCTGTGAGGGAAAGCCTGGACTATTCCCTAATGTTGAGATCAAGACAGTGAGGCAAGGTGGTAATAGACACCTTCCACGTTCACTGCTGTCCAGTTGCCAGCCCATGAAGAAGCAAGCAGGGCAGCCAGATGACAGGGAGATACAAGTCTATTCTAAAAATTATGTGCGCTCTGCCAAAGGACAAGAGAACTGGTACACCAAGCAGAACATACTGAAATCAAACAATAATTCTACAGTGCTATTAACTGGGAAATTCCAAAATGATACCTGATAAGGACATTGAAGTAGGACTGATGCAGGCTGTGAAACCAGTCTACTGAAATGGTCCCACTATATTGCAGTTTTGCTGTGTCTGGGTTATCACTCAGGTATAACTGCTCATGTTTTTGTAGATGCCAACCTGACATCTCCATTTAATACAAAATACAAAACAGTGAAAAGATTATTGTTTTGTTGATGGTGTGTTTTTTTTTTTTTTGTTTGCTTGTTTTGGTTTTTTCTTTTTCTTTACAGCTCCCTACAGTAAGGATGCTATATTAACAGCAGTCAAGGATTTTCTACATTAATGAACACCTAACATTAAGGCATTTCAGTAAAACAAGAACAACCTGCATCTTTTGCCATGCTTACAACTACTATTGCAGCCTGTTACTTCTCTAGTGCTACTTCTGCAATGCAGTGCTTAAAAATGAGATATGAATTTCCTCCCCCCTCCCCCCCATAAAATCACTCTAAAGATGGAGCAAAGTGAAAAGCTAAAGTTTGGGCTGTAGTTCCAAATATGAACAACCCTCTAGCTCATGGACTTTCCTACTGCATTCAGAAATGCCAACAATTGCTTCTCCAGAAACGCCAAAAAGAGAGACTAAAACAATGCACATACAGCAAAGCTAAAGCACAGGTGAAGCCATTGCTTCAGGAGTTTTCCATACTGTATATGGGATTTATCTATCCACACACAAGCACCAACAATGGCATTTGGTGACACAGGAACAAGTCTTAGAACTGATCTGCTAAAGATGCATCTGATAGTAAGATGCCACCTGTCAGCACCAAAGTGATAATGCTCTCAGAGTCTCTGACACATTAATTCTATCAAAAATTCCACATAAATTGCTTGTACCATTTACACTACATTTACAGGACTGGCAATCTGAGGTAATAATTTGAATATTGTAGACAACATCACATCAGTATAAAATCTGTATGCTATAATATCTACATACACTTACATATTATAGCACACATATAAATAATATATTCAGCATATACATTGTTAGGCAGGTACTACACAAGCTCTTGCTTTACATACAGCACAACAAAAGTTTTCAAAAGTTAGCACCTCTTTAAACTGAAAAGTGCCATCAGAGAAAAGTAAAACTGTTTAAAAATAAATGATGCCCAGTCATTTCCAGAAAAGTTAGAGGAAGAGATACAGGAAGATGCTGCTGTTTCTACTACAAGAAACCCAGTTTGTTTCGCTGGTTTTGTCACAACAGTGGTAGCAGAAAAGGAGACTTTTGTTTGGGTTCGTTGGGGATGAGGGTTACTATGCCTTTTTTGAGACCTGATGCTCTGTTACCGCTGTAGGCTAATGCAAATCTGAACTCTGGAAATGGCACAGAGAAGATATGATTTGTTACTGAAGAACAACATTCATCCTTAACTGGTGCCACGATCACTTGGAAAAGGACAATTTTCTTTGCCATGGTTGTCCATTTTTTTGCAGTGATGTATGTACTATCAATATTTATGTTGGCACTGTACACGCCTTTCATGAGTCTGAAACATTATACACTGATAGGCTTTAGTCTACACGAGAACATTTACAGAGACCATGCAACATTATTTAAGATCATTATTTTCTTTTTGCAGCAGTACAGTTGCTGAAGTTGGCACACAACATAAAAATGACAAACCTGGTGCATACAAAATTATATCCACAATAAATCCACATTAATACAATATGTTTTAATAAATTCTTTATCAGTACAAGTCTGACACTGGGTTTTATTATCCCACTGTTCAAAACAGGCATACAAATTAAATCATAATCTTGATCCAAAGCTTCACTCTAATTATTGATATCGGTTCACCATCTCAAGACTCAGGATATAAAACATTTTGAATTGCTTAGGCAAAATGCAACACTACCCAAATGGATAAAGGTAAACTGTGCAGAGACATGCTTTCTATCACCCCTGCTCAGCTTTTACAATCAAAATCCCCCACCAAAATTGAAGGGTATCATAAAACTCACCCCCCATGGTGTGCTCCTTTCATCTACATCCTCTTACATGAGACAAAGCAACACTTTGAAGAACCATTTAACAAGGAAAGCAAACATTTCACTGCACAAACAAGTTCCCACCTGGAAAAACGATACAAAGCAAAATGAGTGATGTTATGCACCTTAGCACAAACCAGCTATTCTTCAACTAGGACAAGCAGTACAGGAACCTGTAAGGCATGAAATATGTGTGTATAAAAGCTGAACAACTTTAAAAAAAATGCTCTTTGAATAGTCTGAATCCCAAGAATCAGTGCCAAGAAGACACCAAGTTTTGGAGAAATACTGCTGAAATGACACTTGCTCCAAAACAGGAGACACACATTCCTGCAGAACAAAAGGCTCCCTGCTTCTTCCTTCATCCTTCCATGTGTAGGCTTACAGATGCTTTTCCATTATGAAAAGCATTTCAGCAGCAGAGACCTGTTTCAAACTGGTATCACTTAGTCACTATTGTGTAGACAAGCAAAATGTGTTTTTAGTGACAACTACCACTGTTATTGCTGACAGCAGAGAGCTGATGATTTGCCAAGAGAAAAAAAGTGCCACCACTTTAAGCCACATTTTACAAACATTAAAACCTAAGCAATTTAGTCCTACCTATCTGAAGCGTGTTGATCAGCAGCAACCATCCAGTGGGAAAATGTCCTTCCAGAAGGAAGTTGTCAGATTGACTAATATGAATATAAAATTACACTATTAATTTAACACAAGGGCAGATTTTTGCTGAATATAACCTGTCTTAGCTGCTCCACTGGATTTCAGACTGCAAACTGCTGTAAATCATCAACAAAGGGATGCTCCCTTCCTTTCTCAGGAGACAGAAGAAATGCTGAGGCAGGCAATGGATGCAGGGAAGGGGTTTTGCAGGAGAGAAAAGAAGAAAGGAGAGAGAACCAGGAGAGAGAACAGCTCAGAGTAGACCTACCCCTTCACTTTCTGGGAAAACAGGAGGAATAAGCACCACTCTACCTTGCTGTGACACTGCAGCCAAGAAGTGGTGTAGGGAGGAAAGAAGCCTAGGACAGGTTGGTTCAAAGAGAGGTCAAACCTCAACTTTTATGTATATACACATGTATAGCATAGCAGTCTCTCAGCAGTCATTCATAAAGAATGAACAAGAAAACTAAAATAATAATTTAAAGGCCAGAATAAGAGGATATAATAATTTTGATGAAGTCAGAAAATTTTAAGACACTCTTGTGAATTTTAAATTTGAGCAATGCTCTGCTACCTGTGGTTTCCCAGCCACCCCTCTTAGGAATACAACTGTACAGATTCTTATATATTAGTATATTCAGTGGAGTACAATAAATCTCTCAAGTCAACTTGACAAGGCATATATTACTGCAAAACATGCATAAACAATACAGGACTTGTCATAACTCTGTTTTATGGGTACACCTGAAACCACCTTTAATAATGTACCATATTTTGGTCTTCACCAAAGAGTTACAACTCAGTTGTGAATGCAAGGCGTATTTTATATTCATGACCTGCAAGAAGCTCTATGACAAACCTCCACTGAACATAGGAACCAGAAATAGTTCTCCCCCCAAAAAACAAACATAAAGCAGGGCACCCATTCCATTGCAAGATAGAACCGTATTCAATATTGTTGTTAGGATGTTGAAGCTAACAAAGAGAAGAGGAATATCTGCTTTAATCTAGCAGGCAGTTCTTGTCAGCACATATGCAAAAAGTTTGATCTATATGTATCTTCAAAACTGGTCTTCAAGGAAACAGCTTTAGCTGTGATGTTTGACCAGAACAGACAGTCTAGCAATCAACTATATTTCAAGGGCCAAATTCTTCTACAAACTCAATACAACGTAGAATTTGTAACCCTACAGCAAGCTTAGATATTAGACACAAATTTGGCCATGTGTTTGGTGCTGGAAAGAACGATGCCAGCAATTTTCTTCCCCTTCTCCTGCCCTCCCAAGACCTGGGTATGTATAGTCACTAAGCTCTGCAGAACCCGTGTTACTGCTTTTGCTGCAGTGAAAGCCATTAACACAAATGCTTCCCTCAAGAGCACAAAAATAGAAACATATTTCTGTTACTGAAAGAGATACATCTTGCATGGTCAGCCAACAATTCCACATATTCTTCTGCCTCACCTCCAGACTAATGGACCAATACCAAAGCACTTTCCCTTTCTGCTTTCTCAGATCCTCCAGGATAAATCTCAATAGCAAAGTATGGAATAAACAGTCATGTGCTTTCTCTGCAGCTACTCCAAACTCCATAAGCACTTTAAACTATTTTTTCCACCAGATCTTTTCCTCTGAATATTTTCTGGGCTTTACTTGGGTTTCTCCTCAGTGGCATTTAAAGGCTTATATGAAAATGGGCCTGATGCTTGCTCAAAGCTGCCAAGTGTGGGGACAGCAGCTCTGTGGCAAGTATGTTCTAGGTAACTAAACTGCAATTTGCCTGAAACCTCTCTCTTGGAAAAAAAAAGTGCCCTCTGAGGGGTGGTTTTGCAAGGTGGGACCACATCTCTAAGTATTCAAACTCTGGGCACTGATATCTGCAGCACAGCCTGTTCACCACCAGCAATCTTACTCTATAAGTAAAAGACGCTCCTCATGCCCCCCAAAAGCATTTACAATGGTCATGTGTCCCACGTGATTTTACAGGGGAAATACAGGTAGTATGTTCAAGGCACAGTTCTGTTAAGTACCTATTTGCAAGCATTATGTTTATGCTTTTAATATGGGATGAAGTCAGTATAGATACCTGTATATCTGACTTGAGCATCTATTGGCAATCACTTGCACTACAGTGATACCATAAACTCACTCCCTCTCACCACCATGGAGCTTGTGTTCTTCCATTAAGGTTTTAAATTATGCCTTTCTTTCCTACAATAAGCAGAAAATTAAGCAGACTAAGGCATTAACTCTGTCCTTCCATAATGTACAAAATACCTATATGATGTGAAATCAGCAGCAAGGCACAGTGTTTTTCACGTTCTCTCTCCTCTGAGTGGAAAAGACATTTTAAGAGAGAACTCACTCCATGCTACACAGTATAAAATAGAGTCTTATCTCTGTTTTATAAAATCCTGTTTTAAAATCCCCAAGTAAATGTACAATGAAGAGTCTCTAGTCTGCACATTCTAAAAATAGTTCAGGTATATATTATGCTATGAATAATTCCTCAGACTAGGAATCCTGAAGTGCCTTTTAAAATTTAGACTGCATAGTCTGCAATTTGGACAAACGATATTGCTAGGGGCACTTCTATTCAGAAAGGGTAAGCCTGTATAATTTCTCCTTATTAGCATTGTTGCCAGTGCTCCATTCTTCAGGATAATTTGCTTTCGTTGCTACAATACTTTACACATCCATATTCATGGAGAATACCAAGGAGGCGTTTTCCATTCATAACTCACAGATATCTTTATACCTGCCAATCACTATACTGCAAGTCAACAGAGAACAGGATAATCTTGTATCACCAGTCTGCTCATATGGGATGGGAGGACTGAGCTGCCAAGGCCAGCTGAGACCAGTGTAATACAGAAGGAGGAGCTTCACGAGAAAGAGAAAGCAGCAGCAGCTGCTTTCATCAGCCTGGGTCACCCCACTCTGTCCCTGCATCCCCTCCACCCTGTCAGTAATCAACCTTCTCTCCAGCAAATCCAGTCCCCAGCCACCATTCACTGCATAGGGGTTGCACAGACCCCTGTGGCACTCAGAGCCACGTCTCATGGAGGGGCCCTCTGCCCTGGGCTTCAGGGTCCAACGCTGGCCACCAAAGCCCCTGCCATACCTGGCCATCAGAATCATCCTGCAGCTCCCAAGCCATAGCTGGGACTCCCTCTACCTCCCAAACTGCATACCCAGCCCCCCAAACCAGTCTTTCCTAATGCCTGTAGCCAGAAGGCACAACTCTCCCTTCACTTCCAGACTTCACTAGTTCCCTGTGACATGCCTGGTGTGTGACCCGAGCCTCAATTTTTGGAAGCAGACTTTGATGATTTCTTGATATCTGTGTTTTGCATATCACCAGCTTGAGATAGTACAGATTAAACCATGAAGATACAAAGCATTCACAACTTCATTAGGAATAAAACTAAAATAAACAACTCTTTAAAATCTGTGTCCACTCTGTTCTTGTGGTTTAGCTGTCTCAAATGGGGCTTCCAAAATGTTTTTGTATTTCAATCTGCCCATAAAGCAGCATAGGCAAACAAATTTTTTTAAGAGACTAATAAAAAAAGAGCTATGTAAATACATATTCCAGATGTAGACCATATAGTTTTCTTGTCATATAAACACAAAATAGTTTTAGTATAAGATAAGACAAAAAGTCCTTGAAAAACTGATCTAAACAGGACAGAAATAAACCTGGACACCTGTTTGATTCACCAAGTTAATTAGGAATTTGTTTTACTTGCAATAATTGAATATTGATCTTGGCAATTACTGCTGATGAAGCTGGAAAGATGGTTTAAACACATGCCAGTGCTAATAAGACTGATTTCATCTTACATAGGCTGACCACTATGGAAACAAAAGTCTTTTGAGATGAAACTGCTGTTGCTGAATTTCTCATCTTGAAGAACATAACCCACAGTTACTTAGAAGCAATTTAAGAGTCAGGCTTTAATTCACAGCTAATTGCCTAAAGGCTTAATTGCTTCCTTACATGACTTCATCATACAGGGGGAGGTGAAGGAGAAAGTGGGGGGAGAGGAAACGGAACCATTAAACTGTGCCATTTAAAACAGAACTTTACAGCTCAAAGAATATCATTATAAATAGCATCACAAAACAAAGCTCAAGGCAAATGCACACAACCAGGTGCAAGCACTTGACGTCATATTGAAGCAGCTGAGAAGTATACCATAGGAGTTCTTCGGGAATCTGTCCTGAGGAATGGCGAACAAAACCCCGAACTCAGTGAGCATTTGTACCTCAGAAAGCAATATCCAAGTCACAAGCAGCGACATCTCTTCAGGCTGATGTACTACCGAGCAGTCAAGCTGTCTGTGAGCATTAACCAGTCAGATTATTCAACTCACAACAAATTTAAGAAGAGTGAGCATGTGTACAATAAATGCACCAAAAAGGACTTCAAAAGTAATGTTACTTCCCTTAGTCATTACATAGTAAGTCTTAAAAAGCCATTCGCTTTTCATTTATTCTTTTCTTCTGAAAACCACAATTATTCCAGCAACTCAACACACAATGCTCTAGCGATTTGTAAATGAAAAACCAAAATGCTGATCATTAAGATAGACAAATTAAAACAGACTATCATGCTGCCTCCGCGATGGAAAAGAAAACTGCACGTTTATCTCCCTGAACGTAACTAAAGTGGGCCCAAAGCTGCAAGTTCAACTGCATCTGGAAGTTAGCCACAGGAGTTCCTGTCAAACAGCTTTCTGAAGCTTTTATCCCTTCTAAAAAATTTTAAACTCCTCAACAGAAAAAAAGCCCATGAACCTAAAATTGCCCTCCTTCCTACAAGACGTTGCACTTAAATTGCTGAACTACCATAAAGATGTTGTGCAAGCATGACACCCAAAAAATACACAGATCTGATTCAGGCCACAGAATAAAATAAAATCGAATGTATGCAACTAATTGGGGTATGGCTCAGATAAATTGCAGAAATGAGAGGAAGCACATGAAGCCAAGGAGAAGGACACCTGGGATTTGGGGCTTTTCAGGGAAAGAGCTCTAAAACAAGACCTGTATCTCCTTGAAGTAATAGCACTGATAATTAATTCCAGGTGGTGATGGTAGAGGAGAAATAACTTTAATCCATTCTGCCACTGATTTTTTTTTTTTTTGCCCTATAATCAAACACTTCAATATCAATTTTGAGTACCTAATAAAAACACACAAATTCAGAGATGGATTACAGACAGATCAAACACAATCCATAATCACATTTCCCACTGCATATCCAAGAGCAGAAGAATTTATCTTGCACTTGTCTGTGGTTTTGTTATAAAAATGTATAAAGAGAAATATAAAAGTGTATAAAGAGAAAGGTTGAAGTTTGTTCTGAAACACTCTAAGTAGGATTTACATGGTATCCAGTTATTCATGGCAGAGAATTCTGTAGTAAATAATTAGCCATTTACTGGCTAAAGTAAACCAATAAAAACGTAACATGATATAAGTAATTACTGTAACTGAACAATAGCACCAAGGAATTTGGGAGTGCCAGGAGTGTTTGGGCTGTGGAGGAGTGACTGGAATGCTAGGCAATCAGCGAGCATTGAGAGTGATACTCGCACCATGGCACAGATCACTACACGCAGCACCAAATGCAGTGTTTAAAATTGCTTAGCATGAGCTGAGCAGAAAGGTGATGCTAAAAGGGGGTTGAGTGCAAGCTTGATATATGACAAAAAAAAAAAACATTTAATTGCAAAGAATGCCAGGGTGCACGACCCAAGATGATATCAAAGAGCTAATACACAGTACAACATATAAAAGCTTACTGAATTAGCAAAAAGAAGAAATGCAAATTCAAACAGCTGAACATTGAGCTGCAACAGGTTTTCTGGCTGAGATTTGGACGTGTTGTGAGATGTTTTCTACCATTTCCAGCAGGAACAGTCAGCCTTGCTCCAGAGTTTATTTTTTACCTTGGCAGGTAACTACCAGTATATGACCAGGATGGGTGTCCTCCGTATGAAGGAATAGGGTCACATTTCTGAAACAGACAGCTGCCCATGGGACATTTGGTAGCCTTGCAAACTGCCTAGTTAATGACGTTCACGTTCACATATATGTCCACATATGTGTCCACAGATTATAGCATGCCACAGTTCAGGATGTTACCCAGCTGTTATGACTAATTCCTTCTGCTCAGTTGTCTGCCTCTGCTCCACATAGGAGACAGAAATTTTTCTAATAAAATTTAAATATTTACCTCACCCATCCTGCATATTTTATGTCAGTTTTCAGAAAATGGCTTTGCAACATGGGTTCAGTTTCTAATGTTTCTGCTGACGTAGATCTATTCAGGACTCCAGAAGACCATAATCAAAACTTAAAGCAGTAACAAGGTTGCCCTCTCCTATACAAATCTACATACAAAGTTTAAATGGCCATATTTTAAATCCTTTAGGTGACACTGAAGGTTTAAAATTAAAATATCTCTTTGAAATCTGAAACCGTATTTTTTAGTTTGCTCAAATTCTCTGGCAGTAGCAGTTAGCAACTACCACTCCCTACAAATCTTGGAAAGGCCTATTCTGCTCCTCTGAACCTGAAAGATGAGAAGGCTAAAAACACTTCTTGCATGCAAATCTGCCCAATGCAAATCTCAATGAACAAAGGTAACATTTCTTAGACATGAGAATGGTTTTCCAATTTTTCTTCTTGCTAATGTACGCAAAGACTATTTAGGAGCATACGGTAAAGCATTGTTAAGCATAATGTATCCCAAAATGTGCTGTCTGAGCAAATCCTACCGGCCTCTTGGCTCTATTGCCCACAATCTAAATGGTGCAAGACAAGTTCCTGATCCTGGCAGGATCCAATTTAGAGCCTGCAGAGGTAATGCTGACACCTTCCTAGTACCCACACCCCAGGGATTTGCTGTACAGCCTACTTTCCTCTTTTTAAATGATAGAAAACTCAGCTGGGTCATCCCTCAAGTGCACTGTGACATAGATGGCTTTTCCCAGAACAGATGCAAAAAGGGCTGCAAGAGGAGGGTGCTGGCAGCCCAGAGATGCATGACTGATGTGGGCTTTGCATCATGAATGCAGAGCATGCAGGGAGAAATCTAGCAAGTGCCTAGCCTGAAAGTAGGCCTTCACTTGCAGATAAATTGTGCATATAGCCATTGCAGAACGAGCCACTTTGCAACACGGATTAGCCGTGTTTCTGGATTCAAGCAGAAAGTCACATGAAATGCAAACACAATTTTTTTTGTTTATATGTATTCCCTATCAAGAAAAATTATACCACCCAAATTTTAAGTAATAAGAACTACTTGGTTGCATGGTAATTTTATTTCTATAAATTAATTAGGCTTATTCCAAAGCTACTTGGGAGAGAGTGCAGCTGTAATGGTAATAGGACAGTCAACCTCCACCCTGTGGCAGGGAACCCCAAGCCCTCCTTGCAGAGAGGGCACATCATAGCTGCTCCCACCTCACTTCTTTTTCACATTTCCCCAGGTTTCAAAAGTATTTTTAAAAGCTGAAACTTCATTACAGTCAGGTGCAGAAAGTCAATATTTAGTTTGGGGTAAGAATTCACTCACAGGACACTTGTGTGTCAGTATCAATTTGCTGGTAGGACAGTGATGATGGAGTGCAATCTTACATGAAGCTTTCACATAAACTTTCATTTTGCGACTCAAAACTTCTTTAATCACAAGTTGTTAACATTTGATTAAAGATGGCTCCTACGGCTCATAGTGATAGAAAGTTTGATTCAGGATTGACTAGCAGTAAGCTGTATAAACACCTAAAATATTTCATCATTAACAGTCTAGCTTTATGCTCACCATGCTTCCTTTGCATTAGTTATCAAACATTACTTCCTGGAAAACAAACAAACAAAAGCACTACAGAAAAATTATTATATTCTCATTTGTCACTTGATTTGGCTCTAGCTAACACCACCAATTCACCTTTTTAAACCACTTCCCAGTTACTTGAGGAAACACATGTAACCCACACTACAAGCCACCTGGCAACATAGGCGTTAACATCAAACTAAGCAGAGAAGCCAGGTTCAAAACTGGGGTTCCTTCCAGGCACTGAACTGTTTTTTCCAGCCGCTAAAAAAAGATATCTCCAATTGCTCTCACGGAAAAACCAATACAGTTCCAGTTCAGCAGCTTAAAACCAAGTGTCCCCATAGGTAAACAAACTTCCAAGTTGATACTGAAATGAAGTTCATCAGGTTTAATGAGACCAATTGTACAGTAATCTACATAAAAAGAATCTTTATTTTGGATTATTCATTGAAAAAAAATGTTTGAAACGTGCATATTTTTGTGATCAATAGTACCCTTGTTTCAACCTAGACTGTAGTATCTCCAGGCCTCACGTTTGGTGTATTTGTATTCAAACACTTGGAACACCAGGAAGAGCTTTTTCTCCCTCCCTTCACAGATGGGGCAATGAAGCACACAGAAGTTAAATAATTACCCTAGGTCACACAGGAGCTCTGTAATGGAGAAAAGGCTGGCTAGTGATGTAATTACTGTGCCAATCTGCCTCTCTGGTATACACAATAAAGGCATTAGTTACAGGCTTATAAAGTTAATGCAAAAGTGGATTTAATGGCCCAGCATACCCCATGTAACATGACCTTAGTTTATTTTAAAAAAATAAAAAAAAACAAAAACAGTTCTTCATTCTGAAGAATTATTTTGTATTTTTCTTTATATGCAACACAGTCCTGAACAAACACAACCTTTGCTGTTTAATTATCACAGTAAACGTCTCAGGAGCAAGGCAAACAAAAGCAGGAACAGTGATGTAGCTGTAAAAGCCACTGAGAACAGAGGCCAAGAGACATTGCAGTTGTGCACCCCAGGTCTCCAGGCGCAGCTCACTGCCCTGCATGCAGTCAGCCTTATACCACACTCCACCACCACGTCAGCTCCAAAGGAAAACATTGAAAGCTTTCTCACCTTCACAAGGCAGGTTAAAAAACACTTGAGATCATTTCAGACTCCCCCTAAGAGGAGCTAGTAGTAACATTTTGGAACTTTAAACATATTGAAGAGGTTGAACTACTAAACCTCTCAAAATCAGTGGCAAGAAACATAATTACAAGAGAAATCTATTTAGGCAAGGCTGCATGCAGTGTTACATTAGATTCACCGTATACACACAGACTTTTATCCTAGTACTGCATTTGATGTGCTCCTATGATGTGATTTATTTTTGAGCCTGTTATGAACTCAGTTATGTTCCCAAGTCCAGGAAGCCTTTAAGAGAAGGACTTTGCCAGACTGCGCATTTTTTTTGCAGTTTTGCCATATTCTCAACAGCCAGAGACTGCTCAACAGAAAAAGCAAAGACATGATGAAGGCAGTAGTGTTTGCTATTGATCTGTAAGATTACAAGAAAAAAAATCTTCAAGAAGACATATCACTTAATTATATTTAATATTAATGTTATCAGGAAATACTTATTCCCAGACAGTTAATTCCTTCAGTTTGATAGCATGAGAAGAAACTGGTTGATATGTAATTACAAAACCAACATAACATTTCAGCAGGTACAAGCATGTCAGGGGGAAATGCAAATTTTCATTAATCAACAGGAAACAGGAAAGAGAGATGCTGATGCCCTTCAGAAGCTATCCAACTATGACCACGTGGTTTTCAGCTTTGAGAGACAAGAATTCAACACAAAGTGTTTCATACTCACAGGGTAGACCTTGTGAAGAAAAACTGTGGAGAACGACATGGTCCTGTGATCATTTATTTCAAATTTCTAGTAGCTCCTAGGGAACTGCCTACATCACAGGCAGATGATTTGTATTCTCTAAATAAAAAGGATGCACATCCAAGTGGAAAGCCATGAAAGGATCCAGTCCCAGACTGGGAATAAAGTATTGTACTTATTATGCAGCTTTATTTCAACACATAAGCCCCAGAGTGGTTGCTCTTCACATCCTGAAGCCACTCACAATTAAATGTCACTTGGCAGTTTTCTACTCCTCATGTTTAACTGCCTACAGGAGAGCTAGCTTTAAATAGTTTCAATCATTAACCACTTAGCCAGATAAATTCTCAACCCTATGATATCTAATTTGTGCCCATCTGTCCTGAAATTATTAGGGTCTAATTTAGTGAATTCATTGTGCTTGTATTAGACTATTTCTGGACTATAATGACCAAATATCAGCAAAAGTATGGTAGATACTAGATGTGATAGTGAGAGATGCTGATTCCCATAAAGATCTGCAAGAGAGAGACATACAGATCTGACAGAGTAGCAAGGTTTGGCTCAGGTGTGGGAAATTCACTGCAGCTGTCTGGCACCGGCTGAATAGTTAAATATTTATTTTTCTCCCTGTTCTAAAACACTGCAAATGTGTCACTATATTACCTCTTCTCAAACATCACCAGATGGCATTATATGGGGATGTACTTAAAGCATATCACTGGACCAAGTTACTCTGCAAACAAAAAGTGACACTAAGATGAATTTACTCCCATTCTCTCTAAATGCCTAGGTAAAAAGCAGTTTTAACACAAGGTATCAAACAACCAACACCCATTTTTGAATACTCACAATTAAATAAAAAGTTCTTTTGTCAAAACAGCCAAGTGTGCCTTGAGTGGGCTGACATTCCAGCAACAGAATAAGGAGATGAAGAGAGCAAAACCTTCGCAAAAACAATTGCCTTTTATGAAGATACCATGCAAGGCAAGCAGATTTGGGGTTTTTGAAATTTTTCTGTTTTGCACATATAATGCATTGTTGCCCTTTGCTTTCTTTTACTCATAGAACTCAAGCACAACTCTTGTCTACTGGGTCAGTACCTGTGCTTTCCACAGAGAGGTTTGTTCCACTAACTGGGCCCAGAACTCCATCAAATTAGATAAAGCTGATGGCTCTATCCAGGTGGTCTAATTAGATCCACAAGGCAGGTCAAGGGAAGGAATTCTCCCCCTCTACTCCTGTGAGACCCTACCTGGCCCTCAACATAGGAAAGATGCGGGCCTATCGGCATAAGTCCAGAGGAGGCCACAAAGATGCTCAAGGTGCTGGAACACCTCCAGGGAGACCTTAGAGGAACCTTCGAGTACAGGACATATAGAGATAGGACAAGTGGGCATGACTTTAAACTAACAGAGGGTAGATTTGGATGACATATTAGAAAGAAGTTCTTTCCTGTGAGGGTGGTGAGGCACTAGCACAGGTTGCCCAGAGAAGTTGTGGAACTATTATACAATTCTACAAGGTATCAAAGCACTGTAAGAAAATTCCTAACTCTCTTGCCAAGTGAGAACTGTTGAATCTGAAACAACTGGATGTACAGTATAACTAGACTGTCTATAGGTACAAACTTTACAAAGAGCTGCAAGACAAGGAATTTATTCATTTGGCATCACATAAAGCAAATTGAACTACACTTTTTACCACTGTCCTCACACCATGTTTCACGTTTGTAGTACTAAGTGATAAACTAGTATAATAAATCTAGTCAGGCAATGAAAAATCACTTTTGCAGCAAAGGAATAAACTGGGACTCAATAAGCACAGTCAAATGCTGCTATAACAGTGAGCAGATAATGTGCAAAGCTGACAAAAAAACCCCAAATTATTTGATTATGTTTTGCAGTGGCTTTTAATAAAGTATTATATTACTGTTAGTACCTATTTCTATACCAGTCCCTGTTCTGTAAAAGGCATTGCGCTCCTCTGTGAGACTGCACACTCATCCTATAAATTACACACCACAATTCACTTGAATACCATAAAGCGTCCTTCCAAGCCCACACAATTTGTGGAGAAATACCACACAGGGGTAAGAACAAAGGCAATGGGACTTCAGGACTCTTTCGCAGCAAGAAAAGCACAAGAGTACCACAAACAAGACATGAGCTGGATCTGACCGTAGATCCAAGTCTGACAGTCCTAGGAGCTCTACCAGAGAGTAGGAGAACTCAATATTAACAACATGCCTGGAAAAAACAATGGAGCCAAGATCGTATTAATGACTGGGAATGGACTGGAGAAAGTGCCTAGCCATTTACTTTGGAGCAGTCATTCCTACCTATTAACTGGCTGGGAGACACCACAACAGGAAAAAACAAACAAACAAAAAAGAAAGTAAGACAAAACCTTGTGCAAGGAAATCGAAGCGCATGTGTCGAAGTGTTGCAAAATTCAGACCATATATATATATAGACCATCAGTCAGGGAAATTTAATACTAACAGTGACAGACGATCAGGACTTGGCCACGCACACTGACATCTTAGTTCAGAGAGAACAGAGGGCGAAATTTGCACATTTTACCTTTAGCTGTAGAAGTAGAAAAAGATGGTCCAAGAGGACAGCTTGCAGGAACTCTCCCAGGGCATGGGGAAAGACTAAGTAAAAAAAAAGCCCAAACCAGACAAAAAAACACAACAACCCAGGCCCAGGAAAAAATGAGACATAAAAGCACCTGGAGGTCTAAACACTGTATCAATTTGTCATGAGATCAGAGATAGCTATGAAGAAGATCAGGGAGGTGAAGTTTTACAAAGAGGGATGCTGGCAAGAACATGATAATTTGCAAAATTTGCATAAAAATATAAATGAGAATTGAATATGGTTTTGCTATAAACCCTACTGCACCAAAACAAGGCAATGGGAAGGACAATAATGATGAAGAAAAGCTAAATGAAAATTTACTTGGTTTTCCTCTCATGTTGAGGATAGTACTACTGGCATTTACCTACCTGGCACACACAGGCCTGCTGTAACAAGGCAGATATGCCACAGAATTATTTTAGGCATGTTGGGATGGGACAAACGAAGCTCAAACACTGGAGTTTGACTATCATAGTTCCACCAGAATAATGAACTCCTATCTATTAGGTCAGGGCTTTGTTTTAAGCTGTTCCCCAGCATGGCAGCACTATAGCTCCAAGGAGACTGAGAAAATCCACCAGGCTGTCACAGCAAATGAGCATTTAAATTCTGAAGACAGGCTGAGAAAGTTGGGGGTGTTGAGCCTGAAGAAGAGAAGGCTGCTTAGAGACCTCATAGCAGCCTTCCAGTATCTGAAGGGGGCCTAGAAGGATGCCAGAGGGGAACTCTTCATCAGGGACTGTACTGACAGAATAAAGGGTAATGGGTATAAACAGGGGAAGTTCAGATAAGATATGGTCCTTTCCAACCCTAACTATTCTATGATTCTATAAGGAAGAAGTTCTTTACTGTGAGGATGGTGAGGCACTGGAACAGGTTGACCAAAGAAGTGGCAAATGCTCCATCCCTGGCAGTGCTCAAGCCAGGCTGGACAGAGCCTTGGGGAACATGTTCCAGTATGAGGTGTCCTTGCCCATGACAGGGTGCTGGAACTAGATGATCTTAAGATCTTTTCCAACCCTAACTATTCCATGATTCTATGATTAGCGTTAGGACTTTAACCTTTTTCAGAGGATAGCATGTTCCACCCATTCAACAGCAGCAAATGGATGAAAAAAGATGTACATTTGACACAGTACTAGGAAGTTTATTCTCTATTGAAAGTTTTGTATACATTAATAGCACTAAGGATTTTCTGGAAACTATTAAAACAGTTTTCCTAAGTGCAATTCAGTTCATATGCCTACAGTCTCTCATTACTGTTTTTTTAGCAACATGGTTTAATCCCTCACTCTCCAGATTCTTTAGAAAACAATATGCTTACAATTTATTATAATCCTTATTGACAAGCAACCTGTTAAAAGCAAGATTATATTTGCAGAAGGTTTGGGGGGGAGAGGGGGAATTAGTTTCTTTAGGCTGTAGAAAAAAAACTTATAAAACTATGACAACAAAAATCATGCTGTTTTTTCTAGAATGGTGTAATTTGAAGTTTAATTGATTTTCCAGGGAATCAATCGTATGATCAGAGGCTCATCATTTGTTAACTTAACCTCTCCAAAATGTTGGCTTCATATCGGGTTGAATGAATTCTAAGAAAATAGCATCTCTAATTTAAATTCTCTCTTTGAGCCCTTACAACTATAAAGTACTTATAATTTTCAGACCTGAAATTTGTAATCTGAAGCCATTTTCAGGGCAAAAGTGATTCTTATCAAGTTTTTTATCTGTTACTCAGTCACTAACAGCCTGACTGCTTAATGTCATGCAACATAGATTTAACACAGACTCCTCTTTTGTGCCATGTACTCAACAGACTGAAGTATAAAATAATTTTTATTGTGTTCACTGCTATTTCAACAAGCTGTACTACAAATTAGGTGCTAATAAAGTGATACTGCTATGTATGCTTTGCTGCAGGCAGGTCTGTCTTCCAATTCTTTTAAATGAAGTTGGAAGAGACATTCACCTTTAGTTTCACAAATATAAGAACCAACTTTTCTCCCTTTCAAAGTGTCGTGGTTTGAGGCCCCTCAAACAGTTCTGTGCACCCCCCCCCCTCTTCCTTCCCCAGTCCCGGGGAAATGGGAAGGAGAATCCAAAGAATGCAACTCCCACAGGTTGAGATAAGAACAGTTTACT
>JASSUY010009027.1:0-18414 GCA_032466535.1 Forpus xanthops | reverse complement strand
GGGCGGCGGGCGCTGCGGCCCCGAGAGCGGCGGCTGATGGACATGGAGCCGCCGCGCTCCTCGGCGGAGCAGCCGGGGCCGCGGGGCCGAGCGGCGGGGCCGAGGACCGGAGGCTCGGCCGAGCTGTCGCTGGAGCCGCCGCTGCTGGGCTGCCGCGACATCCGCAATGTCAGCGGCGTCCAGTACCTGGGCTCCGGCTACACCAAGGCGGTCTATAAGGCGGTGCTCAACCGCACGTTGGCCGTGGCGCTGAAGGCGGTGGATTTCGGCGGGCACGACATCGCCCGCTGCGTGCGGCAGTTCTCCGCCCTGGGGGACTGCTACCGCCTGGCTGCATACAAGATCGTCAAGGAGATGATCCTGCTGCAGCGGCTGCGCCACGCCAACGTCCTGCAGGTACGCGGGTCTTGCGCGGCCCGGCCGGGTGGGTTGCGCTGGGTTTGCGCGGTGTGCCTGGCCCCGCCGCTGGAATCCTGCCGGTGCTACCGGAGCAGAGCGCGGAGCGGGATGGGGGCTCCTCTGCGGGCCGGGACCGACCCCGACGGTTTGTGTGGGTCCGCCCGTGTCGTCCCCCCACAGCAAACCCTGCCACGGGCAGCCCCCCGCTTCGTGGGGCCGGCGGTTGCTGAGGCAGATGGATGTCCCTGCGGGCCCCGCGGCTCCTCGCCTTCCTCCTCTCCCCGGTGGGGCCGCGGGGCAGGCTGGAGGCGCCTCGATGGGCGCTTTGCACCCCCAAGCAGTGGAGCTCCCCCCCCGCCGCCCTGGAAAGCTGCGGGTTGCGGCGCTTCCATCACCGGCATCCCCCCCACTGCTCCCGTCCTTGTGGGTCCCTCTGCCTGGTAAACAGAATTAACACCGAGGTGGGGAGAAGGGAGAAGGAAGGGGGCTGAGGAGGGGTCTCGGAGGCTCAGCACCGCTCCGCAGATGTGGGGGAGTGGATGTGGCCGGTTTGGATGCGGGCTCCCCCGGCGAGAGGGAGTTGAGGGCTGCCGTGGCTCCCGGCGGCTCCGTGCGGGGTGCCCGGAGCCCTGGGACACGGATCGGCCCATGGGACAGCCGCGTGGTGCTGGCTTGGTTTGTCAGCGCATCGAGGCACTTGCCGGAAAGGCTTCGTGGTGGGACTGTGACACATCAGCGGGAACCTCAACGGGTCCATTTGGATGTAAATGCCGCTATGGAAATTCCTCCTGCGTTTCGCATAGCGTGAGCGTTGCTGTAGAATAAAAAATGAACGTTAGACCAGACGGTCTCACAGTAGGTGCTTTTTGAACTGAATCGAGTGAAGGAGTTTTGTGTTTCTTAAGCAGCTGCAGCAGGAGTGAGTACCAGCTCCCCCACGAGAACTTCAGATCCCACTGATCAAAGCTCTCGAGTTTCATATAGCGCTCAAAGAAGGGGCACTCGTGATTTATCCTCCTTCCCTTCCTTCTGTCCTCCAAGTCTAACTATAACACATACTTCTAGGATAGCACAGAAAGCTCCCAGGAACTGTTAGTTACTCCTGTGTTGTTGCCCTAGTTTGGTTTTGGGAGAGCGGAGCTTGGGTGCAGCCATCGTTACTGATCGAGTTGACAGCAGGAAACGCTCTCCGTTTGGAAACGCTGAGGGGATTTTATTGTTACGTGTTTTTTTCCCCCAAAGATTGGTTTTCTGGCTCGGCGGAAGCGGTGGCCGCGTTGAGCTTGGAGCGTGTGTTTAATGAAGTCGTGGCTCACTCTGGTAGGCACTAGCGTTTCTTCTGCGTGTGTGGTTCTGTGCTCTGGAATGATGCCTTTGGATGAAGCAGGATGGAAGGGGGGGCATTGTGAGGGCTCCCGGTGTGTGTGCGGGCAGGGGGGGCCGCGGTGATGTACCCCTGTTTGTGACCCTGGAGGGGGCAGCGAAGGGAAATGGGGTGTCCCTTGGTGGAGGGCCGGGAAAACGCTCTCGTGGGCAAACCCCCTCGTGTTAATGAGCATTTCATGTCCGCCCAATTGAAAAAGAGATTACATTCAAATCGGAAACGTGTTTTCAGCTTCGTCCCCAGTTTGTCGTCGCCTTTTCTTTCGCCTGTCCGCGGTCAGCCCCGGGCATCACCCGCCTCTTTCTTTAATGTGTTTCATTCCAGAGACGAGGTCACCGCGCCGTGGGTGAGGGCTGGACCATTAGTAAGACATTACCTTGAAAGGAGGCTGTGAAAACGGATCTGCCGGGCTTTATTCGGGCACCGTCGGGCGGCTCTGCGGGCGGGAATGGGGCTCTGGTGTCATGCTGGAGGCGAAAAACCGGTGCGGAAAACGGGCACCAGCGAGCAGCGTGGCCTTTGTTATGTCTGTTAAAATAGCGGAGGGGATGAGGGTCTGCCGACCTCACGGCTGATTTTAGCTTGTTTTCTAAGCTGGCCGAGGGTATAGAAATCATTGCTCAGAGCTTGCTGCAGAAGCAATCGAAAAGCCAACATCTCCTCCCCTCTTCAGGCTTTTAACAGGCGCTGTCGCCTGTCTTGCCAAAGGCACGACACGGCGAAGGCCGGGACCTTTTCTGCCTTGACTTCTTACCTCTTTATAGCTCCTCACCTCCCTCCCGGCGGCTCCCGTACCCAAATACGAGTCGGCTGCTATAAATAGCTCGAGGGACATGACACCGTCCTGCCGCCGTGCCGTGCCCTGCTCGGGGCCGGCAGGGGGAAAGCGGCCTCGGTACCCGGGGATGGCTCCGCACCCGCGGGCTGCTCTGTGCCCCTCCTGCCCGGCCGTGCTGCCGCATCCCCGTCAGGGGCTGTGCGGGGTGAGCGCCTTCATGAGGTTCTGCTGCTGGAAATAAGAGCTCCGAGTAGGCTGAGCCCTCGGAACGGGGTTTTCCTGTAAATCTGGCAGCTGACAGCCTGAAGTGTAGTTTGTAAGATAACAGGCTTGTTCTTTACTGTCTCAGCAGTTCCCATTATGGCCTGTCTCTTGTCAAAATCAGCTTTTTTTCTTTCTCTTTTTTTTTTTCAGTCATCCCTCTTAAAGACTCGATTATTGTACAATATAGGGTGGGGGGGGAAAGAGCTCTTTCCAGAAAGTACCACTGCCTTCAGGCAACGTGTTGACATATCGCTGTGCCCTCTGCCTGGGGAAGGAGACAGATGTGTCAGCTCAGGCAGATGTGGTGAATCAAGTCAAAAGAAACATGGAAAACCAGCAACGGGGAGAATGGTTCCACATCAGCCGACCCTGAGGTGAAGGTGGCCTGCATTTCCTAATTGCTGTTCTGTGCCTTGCCCATCATTCTTATGGCCACCAAAGTGCCAGCGCTGGGCCCCTTGTCCCCATGGTGTGGGGCAGGCCCAGGCCTGCTGCAGCTAACTGGGGGCTCTAAGAGGCTCCCTGGTGTGACAGTGAAGGCAGGTGCAGCCTGCAGTGGAGACGGATTTGCTTTGGAGCCAGGAAGAGAAGGGTAGTTCATTAAAGTTGATTTTATAATGAAGGGCACTAAGGAAGAGGGGAAACTGGGTCACTGATTTATTCTAAAAGAGGGTTTAGCAGCCTGCTAATTGCTTTGCTGTCGCTCTGTGTCAAATGAGGTGCTTGATCTCTTCCATGTTCTCTGTGCTGAGGTTTCTTTTCTGGCAAGGTTCAACTGCTGCTGCCTGAATCCCGGCTTCCCGTGCATTTTGGTGGGGAAGATGATTTAGTGCGTACTTTCAATTCCTCCCTGCCCGTATTTGAGGGAGAAAAGAAAATCAAACAATTTGTTAATTCCAAGCAATGAGCACGATTGTAAAGGCACAAAGGCGATGTTTGATTTACTGTAATAATGTAATTATAGCCCTGGAGTATCAGAATGAAGGGCGCTGCCTCTCTTTCTTCCTTTGCATTGCTGAAGCTGAAGAGAAGGGAGGGGAGGTTTGGAACTGCAGACATTGGGAGAAGTGCAGGCTTCTTTCTGTGGCAGTTCTTTCTTTATCAGCCCTTCTGTGAGCTCCCAATGATTCATTTAAGAAGGAGCTTTCCTAAAAGCAAACACAGAAGCTCAAGAAGTGTTGGCTTTGTCTGAAGCCCATGGAAGAAGGCACTAGCTGCTAACAGTCCCAGTGGTTTGCTGACTGCCCCGACAAGGCCATTTCCTTTGGCTCATTTAGCTTTAGCATCTGCCTTTAAGGAAGTCACCAAGTTACAATGTCAAAGCAATTTCTGTGTGAATTGGTTCGGTTTTAGTGTATTTGTTATGGATTTGTTTTAACTGGTCATGATTAGAGTGAGGATATTTGTCACTTGGAAAATGTATTGATTACAATAGTACATACCTCACTTGCTGTTGGCAAGTTCAGTGTGCTTGGGATGTGGCAGCTGATCTCGATACTTCTTTTCTTTACATATGGTAATGGACAGATTTTTACCCTAATGGTTTCCCTATACATATGCAGAGCCAGCAGGATAGGGCAGTTTCAATTTTAATGTGAGGATTACAATAATAAAGCTTTGTGTATGGGTTGCTTATTTCAGGTGGAAGGAGACAGTCTTTCCACGTCTGAAGAAAGTCAATATTCAGTTAATTTCTAGTGCAAACACACTTGCATAGGGAGGGAGTGTGTGAACTCTGGAAGGTCTGGTCCTTCACCGTCCTTCAAGCATGAATCCACTGTTGTTCTCACAGAAGGCAGGGGGAAGGGAAGATGAGGCTACAGTGGAAACAGCTACTTGGGAACCTCTTCCCTGTTGCCATTGGGTGGGCACTGAATCCCCTTTGGTGGCAACGGTGCAGGATTCCCAGCAGCAATCTCTGCTCTTCAGTTGGCTGGAGTTTAGCCATGACCGCTTCGGGAATCCGTGGCCTGAGAAGCGCTTGGTGATAGCAGCTGGTGTGTGACTACGTGGGCGATTTGTCATTCTGGTCTTTGGATGGGGCAGCAGAGGTTCACAGCTCCTGGGGACAAACCTTTCCAAACCAGGTTCAGGCTGGGGTTGGGGGGGGTCTGACCATGCACTCCAGATGCAGCCATCGGTAGGGGATTGCTGCAAGTAGGAGGGTCATTTTAGACCAAGATTGTTTCCTCAAGTAGCTCGGTTGAGCTGGTTTTGGAACAGGTTGGCTAAAGATGAATGAGGCCACCACGCAGTTCAAGACCAGGCTGACACCATCTGTTTAATTGGCGTTAGGGTAAGAGGAAGGCCAAGATCCCAGGCAAGAGCCTGCCAAATCCCATCGAGGTGACAGGAGAGGTTTGCACTGCTTGCTGACCATCTCCTTACTCTGGAAGACTGCCTGGCAAGCAGTGGAGCTGCTTCTTTGTCCCAGCTTGACACTGCCATAGGTGCACCTTGCAGGAGTTTGAGGTGTTTGAGTCACTCAGTCACCCTTCAAAATAGTGGTGGGTGATGTGGGGTGTCCGCACTGGACATTGGTGTGGGTGGGGAGGAGGAAGCAGGCAGTGCCACCTACTGATGGCTTGGTGGAGACAGCTCGCTCTGTTAGCAGATGTCCCCATAGCCCCAAGGAGCTCGGGATGGAGTGGAGAAGGGCAGAGGGAGCAGACAGATGTGGTTTGGCGAGGAAAGAAGAATTACACAAAGTGCTTCTTTATTGCGAGACTGCTTCCCAAAAGGCCCAGATGTTATCCTGCGCTTTTAAGAGTGAAGAAAGGATCTGTTAACAAGAGCTCCAGAGCTGCTGGAAGCACAGAGCTGATACAATTGCAAACCAGCTCTAACCATTCATGTCACTTGAAGGCGAGCTTGATGTCTTGATGCTGAAGTTGCCAAATAGCTTTTATTCCCATTGAATTGCATGGGATGGCAGAGGATGTCCAACTTGTTGGCAGGAACAGCTTTCCATAAGGCACGTGCCATCACGGAAGTTAAAAGGGCTACATTGTCCCTCCTTTTGAAAGCAGCATTCATAAAACTAATCCGAATCATTGGTTGAATGATTTCTATGATTGCTTCTCAGTTTTATGCGCCATGTAAATCATTCCAGAAGACTCTGGTTTGAATTTCTGCCTCCTTTATGGGAGCTGATGACTTGCAACCTCATCCGGTTTCCTTCAGGGGAGCCCAGCACTGCTCCTTCTGTGCTGTGGCCTGGAGAGATCACAGGTCATCACAGGATGCTGTGGGCATGATCAAGTTCTCCCTTGCTGCTTGTCTCTTTGTCATTCCACCCCATCTGTCCTGCCCTGGGTATGACCAGGGCAGAATGGCAAGGGAAAGCACATGAGGTTTAGAGCTTCCCTTCTCCACTCCCCCCACAAGTGTGGGGTAGCCATGTAAACCTCTTCTCCCGGTATTTAATAAAAGGATGTGTAGGAATGGTTCAAAGCTGTACCAAGGGAGGTTCTAACTGGGCATTAGGATGCATTTCTTTACCATGAGGGCGGTCAAACACTGTCACAGGCTTCCAAGAGAAGTGGTTGATGCCTCAAGTGTTTAAGAGGCATTTGGACAATGGCCTTAAGAACATGCTTTAACTTTTGGGCAGATCTGAAGTGTTCAGGCAGTTGGACCAGATAATTATTGTGGGTTACTTCCAATTGAAATATCATCTATTTTCTTCTGCCCACGGCAGGAGGTTGGAACTGGATGATCCTAAGCTCCTTTCCAATCCAAACTCTTCTAAGAGGCTCTCCTTACCACCAGCATGGTTCAGGTAGGTGCCTCCTGGCATCTGACTCCCACTGCAATCCTTCATTTCTGTGGTGGCCATGAAAGGCTTGACAAGAACAAATTCTCACAGGCACTGTGCTAATACTAATATTGACTCTAGGCTCATTTGAAAGGAGTTGTTATTTTTTGACACACTCAGCTGAAGCACTCGGTTTAGGTAGTAGAAGCCAAACACGGGTATTTATATTGTTTTAAGCCAAATTTGAAACAACATAGCTTGAAGAGAGTCCTTTTTTTCCTGGTCTGTGTAGCTGCAGATAGACTCCAAGCTTATTTTAAAGCTCGCTATGAGAAAGTACAAAGTACAGATGCCCAAGAAAGAGAATTGTACAAATGGCTGTAATGAATCCAAGTCAGGCTTTTCCAAACATGCAATGCACAGAGGTTACTTGATAGTTTTGTAATGTAAAATCATGTTCTAACGAAGGGTTAAACTTGTGGTGCAGTGGATCTGAATGCAGTGGCTGTGGACGGAGGTCAGGGGAGCTGTTGGTCTGGCCATTACAAGATAATGAACTGCTCTGCAGCGATATCGGCCTGTTTCCACTGAAATCAGGGTTCTGTGAGTGACCTATTTGTCTTCACTGGAAGGCTTTACAAGAGTGGGCTACTTGTGTGACTAAATATTTGCAGGGTCAGGCCTTGAGCTTGCTCAGTGCAATGCAAATTCAAAGTGCTGTAAATGTTTTTGCTGGAAGAATTTTCCACTTCAGAGTGTGAGGAAAGCAGGAAGGGTAAAACTGGGAGATAACATTATTAAATCATAAGATTATAGCCCATGTAATCTGGGCTATAACAGCAGATATATATGGGTATGTATACACATGCCTATGTATATGATACATGGAGATACCCAGGGGCCTCTGTGGGTATACTGGCAGATATGGTTAGATATACATTCATGTGTGTTTCTAAATAGTGCATTCCCATTTTTCTATTCATGAGCTTTAGTGTTCAGTGACAGTGCCAGGGATGAGATTCCTGCTCCTTCTGGGGTTTGCTGCTAATCGCAATAATACATTTATAAACACAAGCCTAAGCAGAGCTGTGGGTTTGGAGTTTCATATTTGAATTCCTTGCTGCTTGCTCTCGATTCCAGCATCCCACAGCAGAGGAAATCCTGCCCCACAGCTGTCAGCACAGACAGTTTTGGTCCTGTCCTTCAAAGGTTTGGTGTGGTGCTGGGGATGCCCTGTACAAAAGTATTTTTCCAATGAAGCTTTGCACTTGGCAGGGTTTGATTGCTAGACTTCAATGAGGAAAATCAGTTCACTTCTCAGGTACTGTCTCTTTATATGCTGTAGCAGGAAGGTTGATATTGGATTGGACTTCCAAGAAACTCATCCTTTTTCCATGTTACAGGCCTGCAGATGCTTTTGGACTGAGTAGCTGTGGCAATATGTAATAATATTGTTGTATGTGTCTTAAAATATATACGTAATGTATTAAAATATAGATGCAAACATCATGTGTATATATTATATATAGAAGCGCACGTATACGTAAATACATCACATAGACAGACATATATATATATATGTGCTTGTGGCTATATGTGTGTATATATATGTATATACAAGGAGCAATGAAAGGAAATATTTAAAACCCAAGGGATGAAAAGGTTGTAGAGTGACATAAATGTCTTTAACCATATTGGATGGTGCTTGGAGCAATGTGCTCTAGTGGAAGGTGTCCCTGCCATGAAACTGGATGATCTTTAAGGTCCCTTCCAGCACAAACCAGGCTGGGATTCTGTGTGCTGGTAAACCGTAGCTGTATCATGTAGTGCGGGGGGTTCCTGCTCTTGCAGAGACTGTCCCCGTGCTCCAGGAATGAAAAGTGAAT
Organism: Forpus xanthops; assembly: GCA_032466535.1. Lineage (NCBI taxonomy): Eukaryota > Metazoa > Chordata > Aves > Psittaciformes > Psittacidae > Forpus > Forpus xanthops. The sequence continues at coordinate 9,946 of JASSUY010009027.1, read as the reverse complement.
CCAAGGGTTGGTTACATAAAGAATGTTATATTCACTTTGATAGCAATAAAAGAGCAAGAGTTTCTAAAACGTGCTGTTCTGGTTTTGACATGTAGCAGCTCAAACAAATGGCTCACTAAAAGGCTACTGATGTCAGTGGGAGCTTTTTGTTTCCCCTGGTGTAATGCAGTTGAACCTGTCACTTATAGCTGGTAATAGTGTTCTCAAGGTTCCTGTTCCTGGACTTATGGAAATCTCATGTCCATTAAAGAGAAAAAGGGGGAAATTTCCAGGTTTTATGGTTGTAGAGAAAATCTAAAGATTGGGGCCATCAAGGGCTAAAAACTAGTGCCAAAGAGGAAAAGCTTTGGAATGTGTTGTAGATCTTGGGGAAGTGGCACGACCTCAGGGGTTGTGCCTCCAGTAACGAGGGCTGCTGTACCCTTCCCAACTGAGCAACCTCTGTCAATGACACCTAACACTGGTGGAGGCTCTGGCTGGCCGCTTGCTTTCCTGAGCATCCAGCTAGGATATCTGTGCTAATGCAGGAGGGCTCGTTGTTTGCACAGCCTTACCCCGCTGATGGCGGCTTCACAAGCTCCTTTATTGTGCTTTTATTCAGTAAGCTTGTCAGCTTTTGTGTCAGGGCTGACCTCTGCTTTTGCCTTCCCTGGCTCCTCTGAAAGGGTCACCTCTGTCCCCATCATTTGTAGTAAAAGGGGATTGTGAAGAGAGGTGAACTGACCGGCTGCAGGGCCGTGGGCTCCTACAGTGCAGTGTAACTTTGCAGGGGCTGACCTTGCATGCCCAAAAATCATTGGAGTCAGTGTGAGTTTTAGCTGCATAAAGATTGATTCACGACTGAGCCTTTGTGACTGAGAAAATCCCAACAGGGGAAGAAATGATTGGGAATGGGTTGCGGTGCACAATGTGTGAGCAGGTCAACATTTCCTATCTGGCATCTGATTTGCTAAACAGACAGAAAAGCATCCCAGCAGTGAGAGTGTTTGCTGTGAGATTCCATGCAAAAATATATTGGGGTGGTGTTTAAATGCAGCGACTCGAGATAGCAAGAAGATGTGGGATTGAATTTCTTTCCACTCGTTTAATTGAAACCATGCTGAAAAGGCGTAAACCATCACTCTTGCATGTATCTAAAACATAGCTTTGTGACGCTGAGAATGATGTCCAACCTAATAGCATTTCAGATAGAGGAGGTATTTTGGCTCATCTTTTGCTTCCAGCTATATTCAGTTTCCCCGTGTGGTTGTTTTTCCTGTTATTCTATGTATCCAGCTATCTGTTTCTTACTTCACCGTCTGGGAATACAAACCATTTTGTCTCATTTCAGACCTTAAAATGGATTGGACAAAAAAACAAAGGGGGGGAAGGGAAGAAGTATTTTGGGTAGAACCTCTGGACTCGTTTCTGTGTCTTAATAAGTCACTTCTTAAAGGCTGAAGAATTACTGCCTCCGAGTATTTTGTGTCTATATATATTCTGTATTTTGAAACATCTGCATGCTGGATGGTGGTTCATCAGGAGGGGATGAATGCAACCATTTTAGATGCTTAACTGGCTGTTGGGGCTTGCCCAGTTTGTAATCATGGTAATTGCACATACAAATACGGCCACGTAATTACATGTGCATTTTTGCATTTAGTTTCAGGAGTTCGTTTGGAAAAGTTTAAATGCGGCCCAATAAATCCTTTATACCTCAGACTCCTGTGCTTTTATAACTCTATATAATTATGCAATAACGTTGCATCTGGAGAGGTTTCACTTTAGTAAAAGCAATAAGAGCTCAGGTTAGATGGTGTATTTTTGAGTCAGACCTACGCTAACTTGCCCAGTGCTGTGAGGTCGCCGATGTTCAGCAGTGCTGAATGCAGGAACATTTTCTGCTGAGAAGAAAGAGCAATTTCATATAAACTCCAGATGGGATCAGGTCGTTTAAGCTTCCACAACAGCTGAAGTGGTTAAATGGGTGCTAATGTAGTAAAATATGCACCGAATACTCTGATACTTGGGCAGTGAAGACTTTTGCTGAGGTACAAATTGGACACTAAAATGAAAGAGGTACTTACGAGCAGAGTCCCAGCTCTCTGAGCACAAACCTAAAGCATTATCATTATTGGTGTTCATGAATTGAGATAAAATAGATACTGCAATTCATTTCTACTTATGTGTTCCTATGTATAATTGTTTGTCTTATGTTTTCCTGTTCCTGGAATGGTTTTCACGAGCGTTGGGAGCGCCTAAAGAAGACTGACACCGTTTTTGTACCCAGCGTTACTGTAAACCAGCAGTTAGGGCGATGCTGTTGTTTCCCGGTCTGGTTCGCTTGCTAATTTCCCTCATGGCATTTTTCCCAAGGGATAGCATTGCTGAGCAAAAGACCAGAGCTGAACTCCGCAGATGATACAGGAGCAGATGTTAGATTTTGACACTCTAAAGGGGTGGCTTTCAAACCTGCTGAGCTTGAGCCTGCCGCCTTTGTCTGCCCTCACACAGGGGAGACATGAAATACCGAGGAGGAACTGCAGAATCCAGCTTGTCTCTGAGGGAAGATAAACGTTTTATTAAAGTTTCCTTTAATTCCGTGTTTTCGTTAGTTCAGAAGGCTCAGACAGAGTCGTGATGATGTGATCCTCTCGGTGATGATGTGATCCTCTCGGGCAGTTTGCAGCACACCAAGATTTAACTCCTGCCAATAAACAGCATAAAAATGGTGTCACAGATGATAAGGAGCAAACCCAGATCCGGTCTGAATGGCTCTAGTGTAAGAGATAATTGCTGTTGCAATCTTTGTCATGGTTGTGGCCGTAAAGAGAAAGGTCCCTTTTCCTATTTCCAATGTTCTTATCAGCGCAAATTCTCTGTTGTGCATCGATGCCAAAATCTTTTCAGCATGTTTTAAAGGAAAATCTTGTAGCTCTTGTTTCTGTTCGGTTAACATCCGCATGAGCAGCTGCTTGGAAATACAGTGCTGGTTTTACACCAAAGAGGAAAATGGTTTACTTCTGTGACATTTTTGGCACCCTTTTTCCCTTTCCATGTAGACAACGACAGCGCGATGGTTCCTGATAAATCCCTGGATTTGCTGAGTTTAGCCTGGTCTTTGCTCTTCTGCCTGGGAGGGTCGCAGGCAGTAAGAATGTGCTTGGTGATTGATTCTGCTCGCAGTGGTTGTGCTCAGACTCACTGTGCTCTTGCAGCAATGGCACTCACTAATCTGGCTCTCTGAATTAGGCTTGGTCCCTCTTCTGGTCTGCATGAGCCTGGCTTCTTCTGCTTCATGTCCAAGCCCCCTTAGCCGGGAGGAGATCCTCCATCACCTTCCCCAAGCTTTTTAGAGCTAAGAGAGGTTTAAAACGTCACACAAGTCGGGGCACAGCAGCGGAGGAATAGCAGCAGGGCATTTGTTAATGCTGCCTTTTCACACAGGCCCCTTTGCTGCATGGTTTATTTGACTGCGGGCAGAGATTACACTTAATTTTATTTCATGTGCATGCTGTTCTGGCTGGAAAGTTGCAATCAGATCCTTATCGGGCTCATTTAACTGCCTCTCTGCCGGGGCTTGGCAGGGAGGTTGTAAAAGCCTGTCCCCAGCCCCGTCAGACCTTGTCACGCTCCATATAAAGCAAGACATCTCTTCTTCACAGGCTTGAAATACTCTTCTTGTGCAATTACTTGTGCGAGTGAAAAGTAATCATTCAAATGTCCTTGGCTAGCAAATACAGGAAGGAGCTGGAGCGTAGCTGAAATTGCCATTTCAATGCTTTTAGAGTGAAGAAACTACTGGCAGATAATGTTTTGGGGTATTTGTCCTTCTTTAATGATACAAAAGTCCATCAGGTATAGTGAGAAGGCATTTCTGGCTGGGAAAGGGAAAGTTTTGGCGTTTCAGTTGCTTTTTGAGCTACTATGTCATTGAAATACGCATTGCCACCCAATGCACAAACAGTAGTCCTATGGGAAATGACATTAAAGGCTGTTTTGGGATGTCTTTTGAGCAGAAAATGAGTCTTACTTAGCCAGGGATTGCACTGTTTTTCCTTAGGTAGACAGCCACAGTGGGATAATGAGAGATAACCCAAATCTTAAACACCTTCCTCCCACCCCTCCCTTCTTCACTCCTCAGTTCTCTACCTCCTCCCCACCAGAGGCACAGAAGATGGGAATGGAGGCTGTGGTTGGTTCATCACATGTTGTCTCTGCTGCTCCTTCCTCCCCATGGGAGGACTCCTCACACTCCTCCCCTGCTCCAGAGTGGGGTCCCTCCACAGGAGACTGTGCTGCATGAGCTTCAGTATGAGTTGTGGGGACTTAAAAGCGATGCAGATGTAGAGCTCCGAGCCTTGTAAGCACTGCTTACTTCTTCCATGAAGGAACATAAGAGCATGGCAAGAAGTGTTACCCTGATAGTGAACGGTTGCTATTTTTCTTTCAGCTCTATGGCTATTGCTACCAGGACAGCAATGACATCCCAGACACACTGACGACCATCACTGAGCTGGGCTCACCTTTAGAGATGATCCAGCTTTTACAGACGTCCTGGGAAGACAGATTTCGAGTGAGTAACAACTGGTTTAAAAGGACTTTTAGGAGAGCGATGAATACAGAGTGACACGGAGCGTGAAGCAGGGGTGGTGTACTGTGCAGTGCAGCTCACATTATTGTTTGCTTTGCATATGATCACATTTTGGGTTAGGAGCAGTGTTTAGCACTCCCTTTCTGCAGCATTTAAGATACTCTGCTATTTTGCCTGTCGATGTTATCTAATTGTAGCCGGTTTTATGCTTTTTATGTGGTACCTTCAAACATTTCTTACTTTTTAAAGCTCAGGGCACAGGATTTTTGGCATTGAGCGCTGTGCTTTGCGGCTGGGATTGAAACAATAGAAGGATGTTACGTTTTCCTCCTGATCCTTATCATAGGCTGGTTGTATAATTGTTTTCTACTGCTTCCTGCTCTGTTTGTCTTTTACTGGGGAAGAGTGAAATAAGTGGACACAGACCTCAAACCCAGGTTGTCCACCGTGTTGGAACATGAAGATCACACCTAATTTGTCCAACATGAAGCCAGACTGCAGCAATGCTTTGATCAAGACAGTGCTGTCTTGCTCAGTGTATATGGGGATGTGTTGTCGGCTGAGGTTAACTCCCTAAGATGCTGCAAGGCAGCAGCCTTCATCCAAACCACTTTGGATTCCATGGCTACATCTGTACCAGAGAATTAAAAGTGTGCCTGATGGATTTCAGAGGCAATGTGCAGCCCATTCTGTACTATGGAGTTCTTGCACCCTTTGAATGGCCACTGGAAACAGCCCCTGGATGGTGTCTGGGGATGGTGCAGAGCACCCTTGGTCCTGGTGCTACCAAGTGTGCCTGTGGGGTTAAGTTTCTCTGCCCAGGAATGTTTCCTCCATCTTTCTAATATAGATGGAGCAAGTGTGTTCCCTGTGCTAAGCTGCATCTCCTTTTCCCCAAAAGAAGTGTGGTCTTAAATAAGTAGTAGAGGTACTTGTCCTGAAATACAGGACCTGCCTTTGGCTTGTCCAGGGAATGCACACAATGGACTGTGACAGTGATTACGTATGGAGTAAATGACCACAAGAAATGTTAAATTATGGGTTATAAGCAGGGAACTTTCAGCGTGGATATTTTGGAGTGAGCAATTGCAGAGGGAAATGAAGGAGAATTAGGTGAAGGTACTGAGCTGATTCACAGAGGTGGCATTCCTATGACTGCTGTAAAGGAGTCTTGGATAAAGCCATGCTCATTAGCTTGTCTAGGATGCAGCTAGCGCAGAGAAGGAAGCAGTAGAAGCATGTCTTCTTGATACATGAGACATGTTTGTGGCTCGGCCTGGAAAATGGTTGCATAAATATTTGACCTTATTCCTACAAGTAGGAATTTCCTTGTACTGAAGGCCTCGGCAGCTTTGTGCTCTGCAGAGCTCTGTGATACGGAGCAAGGCCTTCATCTGTGCTTAAAGCTTGCTGTAGGGGAGCGTTCGCAGCCCCAGCCTGGCAGCAGATCGTATGCAGGGTGCCTGTGTAGGAGCAGAGACTTTTTGACCTTTGGGAAAAGGCAGTAATTTCAGATGGCAATCTGCGGTTTTATTCCAGCTCAATTCCAGGTTTGTTGGCAGTTGAAGGTATGTGCATTATAGGTTACTTTGGGGTATTATGTGCTTTTTATAGAGAGGATATTGCTGGATGGCGCATGCGTGAATCCTGTGTTCTTCCAGAAGGAAGAAAAGGTGGTCGTTTGGGGTCCCCTAATCAGGTCTGTGTTCATCTGCAGGCATCTCCATGTGAACTGTGGCATCCTGTAGGTAGGAGAAAAATGCTCTAGTCTGGTAAAGCAGGAACATGATTATAGAAGTGTGAGATAGTCCTTGCATCCCATAGGTCTCTGAGGGGTAACTTCAGACATGCTCAGCTTCTTATGAAGGATGCATTTAGGTGCTCCTCTTAGTATACCATTTACGGCCTGCGACTGAATTGGATTTGACTAATTCAATGCCTGTGGCTTTAATGGTGTTTTTGAACAGAAAACAAAGATTATATATGCACAATAAAAAGCTTGCTAGACTGAATAAGACCTGTTATTAATTTAGTACATAGAATAAAAATTCCAGTATTTAACTGTGTTCGTATTAATGCTGCATTTGCATTAATATGTTACATAGTGGACTCTAAAGGAATGCATGAATTGAAAACAGCACTTTGGAAAGAGGGCTGAGTTCAACGTTCACCCGCTTTGCTGTGGGAGTTACTCACATTTCTAACCTGCATTTAAGAAGTGCAGCATCAGCGCAGAGCTCCTGCCCCAGCCTCAAAGAGGCACATGAGGGTCTACCAAGGGAGACAGACACCCTCACTGAAGAGTCCCAGAGGAGCTGTGGAGCTCCTCTTCTGGGGATCTGCTTTCTTCTTCCGTGGAAGGAGGCAACCCAGAGGAAACCAGTGGGGAAAATGATAGGAACCAGTGGAAGGAAGCGGTCAGAAGGCAGGATCAGCACAGAGGCAATCCAGACACTCACTGGAGCTCCAGACGTGGGTGCAGGCAGCACAGCCAAAACTTCCAGACCTGAAGTTCGTAAAAGAGCCGAATCAGGCTGTGCGGTTAAGGCCTGTGCATAGCGTGTTATTAAAGGTTAATGCTTTTATTTCTGTTAAAAGCAAGAATCGCAACAATGAGCCCTGCTTCAAGGATAGTGTGGGAAAGCACTGGTAAAGAAGCTTATTTCTCTTTCAAGTCTCTAAGGGTTTTACAATCAACTATGTTAATCCCATGAAAAATACCTTAGTTGCAACATTCGGTTTGGAGGATAAGTTATAATGCCTATATTAAGTCATATATTCAGCTTAAGTGGTTTCATTTATATACTTTGCACAGAGAAAATAACGCAAGGTCCCCACATTTTTGCATTTCAGATCTGTCTCAGCTTAGTTCGGCTTCTGCATTATTTGGCTCACTCTCCTCTTGGCTCTGTGACATTACTGGATTTCCGCCCCCGGCAGTTTGTGATCGTGGATGGGGAACTGAAGGTCACAGACCTGGATGATGCCAGCATCGAGGAGAGCTCTTGCATCAGTAACAGCGACTGCTTCATGGAATTCCCTGCAAGAAACTTCACCCTGCCCTGTTCAGTTGAGGGACGGTGTCAGAATATGAATGAAAAGAGGAACCTCTACAACGCCTACAGGTACGTGATGAGATAAGGTAGAGAATTAAGAGCACGCCAGAAGTCTCCAGTGTCTTCTCCAGTTACTCCCATCAGTATGTACGGTGTCAGAACCGTGACCCAGGAGTAAGTGAAGCCATGAATAATTGTTTCATTTGTGAAAATACATTGCGTTTATAACTTTGGGAATGTTTTGCGTGCTTTGGGTATGATTCATCACTCGGTCTAAATTTGCTTTGGTTGAAACCCACTGAATTCTTCCCACAAGTAGAGATTGTCATAGGAGTGATGCAGAGGTACCTGTGGAGATGGGGGCCCATGAGCTCTGTGGTGGGATGACTGGGGCATTCCTCTTAAGTGTGAGTTAAGAAGGATCATCACACAGTTTCCACCACCAGCTGAGCAAAGGGCTGGCTTCAGAGGCAGGGATAGAGCTTAGCTCTCATCCTGTGCTCCAGCTTGACCTGCATGCCAGACCCTTGCATGGGTTGGTGATAACAGGCTCTGATGTCAGTTGCCGATGATCTGGGATGTAATCCCAAACCTATCAAAGCAAGGGGTGCTCTGTTTCACCCCACTGCCGTGCTCTCTGAATGTGGAGGTGCTGGGGGACTTGCTCCTGATGCTGCTGTGTGTAGATGATGGGACACACGGGTGATGGCTCACCCTGGACCATGCTGAAGATGTTCAGTTGACACATCCACCTTCCAAATTTAGTTTTGAAGGTTTCTGTGGGTTTACTATGGAGTCCTTCTGGGTGATGGCTTTGTGCTTGTGGTCTCAGCTCTCTCCCACTGGCCATCGCTCCCCTCAGAGGGCTGCTGGGGCAGGCGGCTGCCTTATTTGATACAGATAGGAGGATGGAGGATCTCAAGGCAATGCCAGAATGGTGTGCTCATTTCTGAGGCTTCCCTTTCAAGTATCATGCCATTCACTGCCTGCCAGACCACGGCGAGGAGAGGCTGCTCCAAAGAAGAGTCTTCTGCTTTGGTCCCAGGGCCCTCACCAGCATGTGTGATGCATTAACTGACCACACTGAAATGGGCCACACCACATGACAGCCATCTGCAGTTTGCAGCACAGATCTTAGTGTGTCCTGCAAATTTTTCCGTTTCCATTTACTTGGCTTAGAGATCTTGCTTAGCTTGCTAGCTTTTGGCTAAGACCAGTAAATTATACCAAATAAGAAACCTTTAATAGGCACCCGTCCATCTTGGTCTAAAGTGGGGATGTGTATGTGATGTGGTGGGTTTGCGGCAGGTTGCTGGCCTCACTGGATGAAGCAGGCTTCTTCTGTCTCTAGTTGGATGCACTCTGGTGCTGTAGGGCTGGAGATTGCCCTCAGTAAAGCGTTGCTAGTGCTGTTAGGTAGAAATCAAAAGCAGCAATACATCAAACAGTGCATGAAACCCTTGTGATTTTGAAATAGTGCATGCCCTAGCCTTGAGAGCATAATTAAGGCTATCTGGATGGTTTCTTTATGAGGTAAATAATTAAAGGAGAGAAAACATTTAGGAAGAAAACTATTATGCAAGAACTGGCCCTTCTTGGCTTGCGAATGGTTGCCCTCTGTCACAAACGTGTCTCCATGGGGTTTCCTCTGGATGTTTGGAAGAACAGTATTCAAAGCACTGGACAGTTTCAAAAGTAAGGGTAATTAATGTTTTGAACTCTCAAGTAATGGCTGAGATGAATTCTCCAGCACTGACAATTCTTACAGTAAGATCAGCTAATTCTCAGAAAGAAAAAAGAAAGGAGGAAAAAAGGCTGTAGGAACAAATGTAAAAGGGTCTGGGAAGCTGTTATGAAGGTCACAAAAGATGCCACTGGCCCTGGAATCAGTGGATAACAAACGTTCCTGCAATTGAGTTGTGCAGGCGCCAGTGTCTGTGTCAGAATTTCACATGTGGGTGTTTGCACCCCACTTGCAGCACTGTGTGTGGTGCTGACGTTCCCAACATAAGAGGGACATGGAGCTGCTGGAGCAAGTCCAGAAGAGGCCATGAGGGTGATCAGGGGCTGCAGCACCTCCAGTACGGAGACAGCTGAGAACACTGGGGCTGTTCAGCCTGCAGAAGAGAAGCTGCGTGGAGACCTCAGAGCAGCTTCCAGTGTCTGAAGGGGCTACAAGGATGCTGGAGAGGGTCTCTGCATCAGGAACTGCAGCGATAGGACAAGGGGTGATGGGTTCGCACTGAAACAGGGCAAGTTCAGGTTAGATCTAAGGCAGAAGCTCTTCCCTGTGAGGGTGCTGAGCGCTGGCACAGGG
>JASSUY010009026.1:0-10041 GCA_032466535.1 Forpus xanthops | reverse complement strand
GTCTGCATGCAAACCATTAAGCTTTTAACATTATGTTGAAGATATTTGGTCTATTGAATTGTACCGAATTACAGCATGTCATTGTTTATTGAAGATTTTCTTGATGAATTTTATAATCAGAGACAGTCATCAGCAGTGACAGATTGTTAGTAACTGACAATCTAATGATCATAATATCAACGCTGACTTTTTGCTTATGGTAGTAACTTCTGACTTCTTTGCCTCAATTATTTTCATCAGGGTGACCCTGGAGAAAGAGGAGAAAAGGTGAGATATGTACCACTTCCTTTGTTGTGGATCCGTTTTGTCAAACTGTTTGGAGAATCACCCAGGCACTGATTCTGAATTTAAGAAGAAATAAATATAGCTACTGCCTAGAACTTGTGCAGCATTGTACAGCCTTTATGAGTGTCAAATAACACCTACTAATGACAGCTACTGCAGTGGGATTAGTCACAGAGAGCAGTGGTCATGTGTTAGAGGCTGCACAGTTGAGTAACTGTGAAATTAATCATAATTACGAATAGTCTCAGAAAAAATGAGCCTGTCTAATAAATCAGAGATCTAAGCATTTCTCATAACTTGATGTTAATACTCTGTCACCTGTGCAGTGTAAAACAATTAGGTAACAGAGTGATAACTACATAGACTCTGAATGACATACAGGTAACAAGTTCACTGCATACTGAAAGTGGAGTTCTCCATTCTTGCATGCATCAGTTTAAGTAAAAGCAAAGGAAACTGTACCAACGATCTTAAGCTATACACCAGGTACCAGCGGCACCAACTGAACACTAACGGTGTTGTTACTTAAAGTGAGTTATCAAGGAGTTACTGATCTGACATAAGCCTTATTTCATTTAAGAATCTGTACACAGTCTCATCATCTGCAGGTAGAGTGAGACATGTTCTTGAAAAGTAAGTTGCCTGTATACAGGTCCAATTTGCTCTTGAGAAATGGAAATGTTTAAGGTCAGGTTAGATAGGACTTTTAGCAACCTGGTCTAGTGGAAGATGTCCTTGCCTCAGGCAGCGGGGCTGGAACAAGATGATCTCTATGGTCCCTTCCAACCCAAACCATTCTGTGATTCTATGAAATATTTACCCATGTATAGCAGCTGGAAACATGCTTTGAAAAGGTAATTCATTTTACATTTTGAAAAGCACATCATAAAAACAATCCAAGGGGATCTTGAAAGTGTGTATCCCACATGCAGAAGTATGTAACTGGGAATCTCTTTTCGTGAAATCATTAATTTAGTTAAAAGTGTTGAAGAACTTCAGTAACTATTTATTTTCAAATGCAAAAGAAATAACTACTAATTTTAACATATACTGAATTTCTGTTACTGAAAATAATGATACTTTTCCATAATCTTCTTTTGTCTTGTTTTAAAAATGTATTTTGAAATGCCCTCAATATGCATTATCATGTTGAATGAACCTGGGATGGCATTCCTAATTTTTTTTTTTTCATGTTTTATCAAGCCCTTAATTAAGGTACTACTGAATTGTTAGCTAATTCCTATTGTGTCAGTGACATAGAAAATGGTCTCTGTTATAAGTCCTCTGAATGAATCTCTACATTAAGGTTTTCAGAGCAATATGACAGATATTGAATAAATATTGTCATTTGAATACTGTTAATGATTATCTGACCAAGACCTACTATATCTACTTTTGCTTGCTAAGACTCAACATTTATCAATATTTTTGGCATTTTAAGTAATTCTCACACTTTACTTGAACCTTAAGTCCTACAGAAATGTTTGGCCTATAGTAATATATAGCAAAGACTTTTTAGTGTAGTCTGGACGTATTATATGTCTATATGACTATACATAGAAGTTGTATCCAAAGGTAAATCTTTGGAAATATTTCTTTGCAAAGCTGTTTTTAAAGTACAAAATGTCTACCCAACCATAATGAATACTTTATCTGGATATCACCTTTTTTAAACAATAAACAATGCACAGTATTTATGTAGAGATAACAATACTCCTTGGAGTGGTATTCTATGAAGTTTTTTCAGTCTGTGAATCATTCATGAAGGACCTGTTGGAGCAAGTTCAGAGGAGGGCCATGAAGGTGATCCTAGGACTGGAACACCTCCCTTATGAAGAGGGTCTGAGAGAGTTGGGATTGTTCAGCCTGGAGAAGAGAAGGCTCTGGGGTGATCATACAGATGTCCAGTAACTAAAGGGGACAAACAGGAAATCTGTAAAGGGACCTTTTGAAAAAGCATGTAGTGACAGGAAAGGGGAAAATATCTTTAAGACGAAGGAGGGTAGATTTAGATTAGACATTAGGAAGGAATTCTTCACTATGAGTTTGGTGAGACACTGGAATAGACTGCCCAAGGAAGTTATGGGATCCTCATCCCTGGCAGTGTTCAACTGGGCTAATGGAAGGCATCCCTGCCTATGGCAGGGTGATTGGGATTAGATGATCTTTGAGGAACTTTCCAACCCAAAACAGTGTCATTTTACAGCTTCAGACTCAGAAATTATATGCCATAAATTACTTGAGAGTCCTAATAAACAGTACTGGAATCATGGAACTGACGCCTGAATTAGATTAGATGCATTTAGTTGAATGTCTCTCTTGAAAAAAACAAATGCTCTGGTAATTTAAATGCTGAATCACCAGGAAATCATTCCTTCAGTGCTAAACCACAGTGAACTGGGGAAGTCTGTAGACTGTACTGACAACATATGTAGTTATTTGATAGTTTGTGGGGAGTTTTTGAGGACCTGTAAAAGGGATTACAGCTATAGTGAAGACTATATAAGACACAGCAGCTATATATAAACCATGTTTCCTGACCAAGTCATAGAGAGATTGATTACCTGATTAACAAAATTATGTTGTTAATCATATTGGAATGCTAAGCCTCCTCTGCATGCTCTGTGCTAACATAAAATCACTAAAATATAGTATATATTGTAATTACAGGGTGATGCTGGAGAAAAAGGACAGAAGGGTGACACAGGAGAAAAGGTATGCTACTTAGTAGTAGAGAAGAAAATGTGCTCTTTAGGCATGCTTACAGAACATGCAGCTAATGAAAGCAATAATCTGATCAAAAGAAAAACACATTTTAAAGGATTTTTTTAAAAAGATTCTGAGTGATGTAACTGTTCATTTTTAGGCAGGGCAGAAAAAATGTCGCTGTTCTGTCCAATTAAGCATAAAATTCTTGACTTTATACAGCAGCAGGTAACTTCCTTCCAAATTGCTAGCTGGACAATTCAGAGTTGAAGATAAAAACGGCTTTCTAAATCTTTTTGCCAGATGACATCAGCAATAACCTCACCTAATACTTTGTTAGTTCATTGTTGCAAAGTATCAATATGCTGTAGAAGTCACTAAAGGCATTGTCCAATATATTTTACTTGATTTTATGTGTGACTTATGCTCTATCACTGAAAGAAAAAAAAGAACTTGAGTTTTTTTATGTGTTTCTTTAACACAAGTGATAGTCTTTAGCAGAGCAAAGCCTGTGTTGCACAGGAGGAAGGGTGAGCATAGTGATCTCTTCCAACCATGACTTTGGAGGTCATATGCTTTTAAAAGCATCTAGTTTAGTGACTACACTTGGGGGGAAGAATAAAGATTTCTTCTTGTAGCCTCGTGTATGCAATTGCTTAATCAACTCACATCAGTTCAGTGCAAGGAGAAATTTATGATGAACTTACCACGCTGGCAAGGAATGCATGCAAATCTCTCAGGTTCTACAGTTTGGGTACAGTAAAGCTATGCTTTCAAGAATGTAAGGATTTTATGGCCATATTCTAACATCAGCAATTAAAAATAGATATTAGAATTAAGAATAGTCAAGTTATTTGATTCCTAAAGTTCATTTAAATAATACTTTATCTGCAGTCATGCATATTAGCCCAGATGAGTCTTAAGAACCTTATTAGGTACCTACACAGTGTATGCTGGTAACATCATCTTGATCCACTTTTGTATCATTCAAGAATATAATCTTTTAGCAAGTGTGAGATTGTTGTTCAGAGAGATAGTCCTGGAACAAGTAAATGAGAAGTTTATAATCTCTCTTAGATGCCTAGTGCAGCTTTACTTCTTCCTTTTCTACTTTATCAACTGTGAGAGCAAGCTTGCATCAACTAGAATGCTTATACTGTGCTTTAGTCTACAGTGCACACATATCCTTGCTTGGGAATGAATTTTTGCAAGAGACAGCATAACTGTGACTTAGTTGCCCTTCATTATTTCTCCTCCATTTTCCTGATCACAAGAAAATCTGCCACCCAGAAACAAAGGCTCAGATCTTATAGGAGAGTTACAGCTTAAAGCTGCTGATAGAGAATTCTGCAAACAGCATTTGTAAGTGAGCTTAAGAGGGTGTCTTTTGACAGATAATTTAGGAGCGAGAATCGGTGTCATTACATTTGTACTAGTTAACAAGGAGTATATTATTTCCAGCATAGGAGAAAGATTTTTCGGTATGATCATTACAAGCAATTCCAGAATGAATTTGCTCAGCAATCACTAGTCATGTGTTAAAGGAATTCAGAATGATTATTGCAGCATATATGACATGTTCACAAAGTAGCCTTGATTTTTTTCTATATATTTTTTTTAATTTGTATTTTTTACTGTATTGTGACTGTACTTTCTCTACTGATGTCATAGTTGTCTTGAGGAGGCAGTTAAACTTGTCTTGACTATAAACCCTACTGTAATAAGGGATTTAAAGTAGCTCAATAGCATTCCTTCTATGTTTCCCACTAGGTGCTTTCTATTGGGCAGGAATGTAACATAAAACACTGTCTGTTTTCTTAAAAGCAGAAGACAAAATTGATTTCCAGCAAATTTCACAGACAGCTTTATTGATACATTATGCTTATGCATACCTTGAGTTATTTTTTTCCCTGCTACAAAACCTGTGTCTTTATTTGGGTAGCTCTAAAATGTTTGGGGCATGTGTTACATTATGGAATTCCACTACCAGATGTAGTTTTTTCCAGCTGAATACTTATGGAGAGAAATGTAAGACTTATCAAGGCTTAGTTTTTAAAGACTGTTTTTTAAGAGAGCTGCTACATTTATTCAGAAATGAGCAATCCCAGGCACAGCTAAAGGTTGGGCAGAGAAGAGATTCAGAGCAGCTCTGCAGAGAAGGACTTCAGAGTGTTGGTTGATGAGAAAATGAACATGAGCTGACAGTGTGCTTGCAGCCCAGAAAACCAACTGTATCTTGGGCTGCATCAAAAGGAGTGTGACCAGCAGGTCGAGGGAGGTGATCCTGCCCATCTACTTTGCTCTTGTGAGACCTCACTTGGAATATTGTGTACAGTTCTTGTGTCTTCAACATAAAAAGGACATGAAACTGTTGGAAGAAGTGCAGAGGAGGGCCACAAGGATGATCAGGGACTGGAGTACCTCCTGTATGAAGAAAGGCTGAGAGAGTTGGGGCTGTTCAGGCTGGAGAAGAGAAGGCTGAATGGAGACCTCATAGCAGCCTTCCAATATCTGAAGGGGGGCTGTAGGGATGCTGAGGAGGAACTCTTCATGAGGGACTGTAGTGATAGGGCAAGGAGTAAGGGGTTCAAACTTAAAGAGGGGAAGTTTCTATTGGATCTGAGGAAGGAATTCTTTCCTGTAAGGGTGGTGAGGCACTGAATGGGTTGCCCAGAAAATTTGTGAATGCTCCATCGCTGGCAGTGTTCAAGGCCGGGTTGGACATAGCCTTGGGTGTCATGGTTTAGTGGGAGGTGTTCCCGCCCATGGTAAGGGGGTTGGAACTAGATGATCTTAAGGTCCTTTCCAACCCTAACTATTCTATGATTCTATGAGATGAGACTAGTATCCATTCAGTTCGCAGGTGTTCAATCACATACATGTACAAAACTTTCCTGCTCAGTAAACAAGTCATTCATTTTATGTAAATAGATGAAAAGGCCATTGCACTAGATCATAATATTGCACATATGCTTCAAGAATTTGATACGTCACAAAAGGTAAAAGCCTTTATTTAAAAGCTTAATATTTCTGTGAGATAAATAGTAAATTTTCACTTATATGGTGAGGGAGAGGTACATGGTGACAAGTGTCAGAATTGACTTAGGAATGGGTTCCTCTTTGTGCAATTAAAGTAGCTTTGTTTTCTGAACTGCTGTACTTAGTGTCTTTCAGAAACACAAACTGAGGTGCCTACATCTTGACCTGTGACTTAAGAAAGAAACCATTGCACTGAATTGTCCTACTCCTAGTGCCTGGCTTGAGTTCTTGCTTCCACTCTTCTACTGTAGCCTTGAACCCTAGAAACTACTAAGCATCTTCCTTCTGTGTGCATGTTCCCTTGTTGAAGTTTCATTTCTAAACAGAGAATTGAAAACATGCTGTATGAGAATTTTTTCTTTAATCCAGTATTAATTTAGATTCTTGCAGGTAGTTGGGTACCTACCCCATGTCCACCATTACCCTTCAAAATGTTTAACTTGTGAATGTCGCTTACCAGTTGGTTTACCACTTTACAGTTATAAAAAGTCCTTGAGGTTTTCTACACACTTGTAAGTAATATCAGCAGTATCAGTCATGTCTGTCTATGAAAATGAGGCAGCTCAGTTTTCCAGATATGAAAAATGTGTCATTCACAGAACATTTCCCTGCAGCTTCCCTGTTACTTTCAGTGAAAAATCTGAATTTATTTTGCATAACAAATAATGAGACAGTTCCTCAAAGAGAAGAACTTTAGCCATCTTCAACAGATTGTAGTTTGACTAGTAAACTTGTCTTTACATTCTGTTTGGTGTGCCATTTAAGAAAAAAAAAGCAGCCAAGTATGAGTGCACAAGAATTTCAAGGATCTTGTGACAATTGTACAAAACTCGGAGCTAAAAGCTTTCTTGGCCTGGTCACTCTGATCCTCTGCTCATATGCATATCACTGCCTATCAAATCCAGTTAACCCAGCAAAACACAGGCAAATCTTTCTGAATATTGGATGTCTCCTCATAAGAGAGACCTTTGCTGAATGCATAAATTACTATAGCTATCTCATCTGTAAAGTATAACACTTTACTGCATTAAACTATCAGTTTAATTATGTTTAATTGCTGAAGAAATTAGAGCTATGACTTGTTCTGATGGGGATAAACACATAGGTCATTGAGGTTTTTTTCCAAGGCAAACCTTCAATAGCACAAAAAGCTTTATCAGTTGAGACCTGACACTTGCCATCTGCAGAATTAGGTCAAAAAGATTGCTCATATTCTTTGTAAATGGCAGTAAGTGATTTTTAATGCATAGCAACAATTTAGAGATGTCGAAGTATGTCCCATCTTCTGGCTTTATGAAGCACATTTATACGAAATCTGCAATTATATAATCTATATCAGTAGTGGTGAAATTTGAGGATAACTATTATGCTGTTTAGATGAGTGAAATAAAATCTCTCTACATATTCTCAAAAACAATACTGTTCCTTTTCTGAGCCACACTGAGTAAATTTATTGGGTAAATTCCTATGTAGTGGCACAGAGAAAAGGTAATCTTGCTATGTAGTTATTTTGCTATATAATCTTCCTATCCTTTGCATGTTTTCTTACCTCTTTTTCTTGACAAACTGTATATATAATTATTCCTTGTGGATTTTCTATCAGGGTGACCCTGGTTCTTCTGCTGCAGGAATTAAGGTAATTTGTTTTTAAAGTGGTTGTATAGAGACAAGAGGGGGTGGTTGGTCTGTGTTATTCTGCAGTGTCACAGACATTTCAAGTACCATTAATGTTATGCTTTTCCATAGGTCTATTTTTAATTCATCTTGTCAGATTTCACGTCTTTCATCTCTTTTAGGGTGAACCTGGTGAATCTGGACGGCCTGGACAAAAGGTATTAGTTGGAAATGTTCAGTTTTCCTTCTCTTGGATTTGCGAATAAATGATGTTGCACAGATGTTACCACCGGTACTTACCTGCACTAGGATGAGACCAAGGCAGTGCAATTTAACAGTGCAAGGCCTGTAAGCATTTGGTGTGTGATCGTTTTGTATTTTCAAAGAAGTACAGGAATGATTATACTAATAAGGATGAAAAGCAATATTAGACTAACCCACCTCCCCTTCTAGCCATAGCACACTTGCCTTGAAAGCTTACACAGTTGCAGCTGGGAAGACTAACAAACAACATGGGTGATCACAAGTTAACCCTGCATGTTTGTCTGAATGTTAACCTTCAGACTGTGGTGCATTATTACATCTCACTAGGAAGAAAATAAATATTGACTAGAATCCCCTTCACATACCTTTAAGAGGAATCAAACTGTCAGAGGCACACAATGTGTTTGGAAGGATATAGACCAGGTAATGCCATTCTCTGCTTCCTTCCAGGGGCAGAAATTCCCCTGGACTCTGTGTAGCTGAGGCTGCTTTACAAGTAGAGGTCCTGGAGGAGCTATAATGACTTTGCATGAGGCCCTCTGGAGCTGGGGAATTTTGTCTTTGTATCTACAGTACATCAAAAAGTTAATGCTGCTCCTTCAGCTGCCATTCGTGAGAGTAGGAGGCAGGTCCTGCTGGGAGAGCTTGTGGAAGGGCAAAGAGAAGATACAATGGGGGAACCAGATTTTTGTTTTACAGTACTTGGTTTTCGTCAGAAGCCTTCAACGCTGTTCTTACTTCTTATAACATTGATAATTACCTACTGCTGCCAGAGTGGAGCAGAGTTCATCTGTCAGTTGAGCCAGAAGGTAGCTAAGGGCTAAAATTCTATATAGTGAATGACAGTATAACTGTTTTCTAATGATTAAGGTCTTTTGGTGACTAAGAAAAACCCAAAAATATGTGCAAAATAAAACAAATATAAAATTAAATGAAATTAAAATAAAATGTTAAGTCTTTTTTGTTTGAGAAATTGTAACTCACTAATTATAAGACTAAGCAAAGGTTATTATGGTTGCAAATGAAGTGCTTTAGTAAAATGCAGTTTTAATTAGGAAAGATAATCAAAGTATTTTAAAGCTATTGAATCCACAAAATCGTTCAGTGTGTGCATTCTGCACTGTACGCTTTTCTTGAGTAATAAACTAGATAATGCACTTAAGAGCTTGTTGAGATTCATATACTCATTAGCTGGCTGCTGTGGAGGCAAAACTAGCAGTGATTTATCAGCAGGCTCCTGGATCTCAGTCCCCAGGCACTCAGGTTTGATCTCATTTAGATAACAGATAAGTGAGAGGTAAGCAGTTCAGATGTCCTAGAGTCTCAGCTTGTTATTTGCACCAAAGGGGGCTTAATGTACTCTTTTCACTTCACCTCACAAGCTTCCAGTGTGCCGCATTCAGGTCCCAGCCTAAAACAGTAGCCACAGTAATGCACTCATTCTGAGTGTCTCCTCCAGCCAAGTGTCCCTTGCCTGCTGTTCTGCCTCCTGCTTAGCCAGTATTCATTCATCCACTATAGGTAGTGGGGAACTCTTTTTTCAACTGGAGGCATGCCTCTACCCTCTAAGTCTCCTCAATAGTTTTCCCCCTACTGTGTCCCATTCAGATTTCTTGCCAATATCTTCCTTCCTTCCTTATATTTAACTTCTTCCTCTTCTTCCAGTTATTCCTTACCCATCTCCTAAGGACACCCGAATAGTATTTACATGAAATGTGACAGTATTTAACTGTCTGATGCACTGGCAAAGATCACTATTGATGCTGCCAGGAAAAAGCGTCAGGCCGTAGTAGTAGGGGACTCTACTTTGAAAGGAACAGAGTCACCCATCTGTCAGCCTAACGTCTCAAGGGAGGTGTGTTGCCCACCAGGGGCTTGGATCAGGGATATTGCAGAGAGATTACCTGCTCTAGTAGGTCCCACTGACTATTACCCACTTCTAGTGATCCATGTGGGTGCTACTGATATAGATAGCAGTAGCCCGGAGTACATAAAGAAGGACTACAGAGCTCTGGGAGTGGTGGTTAGGAGCTCTGGAGCTCAGATTGTCTTTTCATCAGTTCTCCAGGATACAGGGCAGGACCTTAAAAAGGCTAGGAGGATTGGACAGGTTAATAAATGGTTAGAAGGGTA
>JASSUY010009024.1:0-47396 GCA_032466535.1 Forpus xanthops | reverse complement strand
TGCACCCCCTTCTCACTGTCCTGAGGATCTCGAATTCAACCATCTCATGATCGCTGCAATCAAGGCTACCTTGGAGCGTCACATTTCCAACCAGCCCTTCCCTGTTGGTGAGGACGAGGTCAAGCATGGCATGTCTCCTCGTCAGCTCCTCTATTACTTGCAGAAGGAAATTGTCTTCCACACAATTGAGGAACTTCCTGGATTGCTTGTGCCGAGCCATACCATCCCTCCAACAGATATCAGGATGGTTGATGTCCCCCATGAGAATAAGGGCCTGCGAGTGTGAGGCTATTCCTATCTGTCTGTAGAGCTCTTCATCCACCGAGTCCTCTTGGTCAGATGGTCTGTAACAGATCCTGACAATAATGTCTCCCATCGCTGTTCTCCTTTTAACCCTGACCCACAAACTGCCGACTGCTCTCCTGTCCCTAGACAGAGTTCCATACTCTCCAGCCTATCCCTAACATAAACAGCAACTCCCCTTCCTCACCTACCGGGCCTGTCTTTCCTAAACAGCTTATAACCTTCCATTCCAACACACCAGTCATAAGAGCCATCCCACCATGTCTCTGTGATACCTATGATATCATACCGCCATAGACATGCACACATCTCCAATTCCTCGTTTGTTCCCCATGCTACGGGTGTTTGTATAGAGGCATATGAGGCGAATTCCAATTGAAGCTGGCTCATTGGCTGGAGCAGCTGGAGTGTCTCTACACTGCTCCGAACTTTCACTATAGGTGCTGGCAATTGACTAGAGGTGTGTTGGGATGGAACAGTGCCCCCCTCCCCAACACATATAGTTTAAAGCATCCTTGACCAGTCTGGCAACCCTCCTGCCAAATCCCCTCTTCCCTTTCTTTGTCAGACCAGCTCCATCAGCCCCCAGTAGACCTGGCCTACTAATTCGAGTCCTGTGTTTAAACCCTTGACTATAGCACCTTCTAACCATTTATTAACCTGGCCAATCCTCCTAGCCTTTTTAAGGTCCTGCCCTGTATCCTGGAGAACTGACAAAAAGACAGTCTGCACTCCAGAGCCCCTGACCACCTCTCTCAGAGCTCTGTAGTCCTTTATGTTCTCCAGGCTACTGCTATCTATATCACTAGCACCCACATGGATCACTAGAAGTGGGTAAGAGTCAGTGGGTCCAACTAGAGCAGGCAGCTTCTCTGCAGCATCCCTGATCCAAGCCTCTTGTAGGCAACACACCTCCCTTGAGCCTGGGTCTGGCTGACAGATGGGTGCCTCTGTTCCTTTCAGAGTAGAGTCCGCTACTACTACAGCCTGCCGCTTTTTCCTGGCAGCACCAGTAATGATCTTCTTTACCAGTGCATCAGCCGGTTTGTTCATGGTGTGGTTCCTCATCAGCCCCCTGCAGGACAGCAAAGCAGTTCTGGGTAGGAACAACAGATTTAGGAAGAAGCCCCCTGCTTTTAATTGTCCTCTTCCTCCTTTTTTGTTTTTCTTTTTATTTTTTTTTTTTCTGTCACAGTTTCCCAGCTTCCTGGGTTAGCAGCCTCCTTACCTGCATGAGCCACAGGAGATGTTTGAGGCCCCTGCACAGTCTGGTCCTGGAGCAAGTAGTGCTGTTTCTCCTCAGCTTCCCTGACACCTTTCAGCCTAGTAACAACGTCCCACAGCTCAGGCACCTGCTGCAGGAGTGCAGCCCTGCCCATTGCACATCCTCCTCTCAGCAGAGCAATGCAGGCGCTCTCTACAATCCGAGCTCCGCACCGCAGCCTCCCCTCTCATCAGCTCTGTCTGGGTGCCTACACTGCCCACCGCTGGGGCAGCCAGAGCAGAGCTCTCAGGCCAGACTTGCAATATTCTGTTTCAGTACGACATTATAAGATTTCCAACGGAGAATAATGGTAATGGTTGGAAGTGTGGAAGATTTAAACTAGGAGAAAGACTCACTTAGTGGGTATGATCCTGAATGGAAATGTCTTTAGAGGTGAGCTGATGCCCGTTTTTAAATACACGCGCACTACAGAAAGATAGGAAATATGTTCTAGAGATCTGTTTTAGAAAAGATGGGAATTAATGGTCTTACATTACAGAAAAAAAGATTCAGTGAGGATTAGGAAAAGCTTTGCTTTCATATGAATCTCTAGATTGTCTGGACAGGTTATGCATTCAACATTACTGATAGCCTTTAGGACTGGGTTAGACTCATGTCTATGGAGAAGGACAAAGGTATTTAAAATACTTGCTTGAGGACCATTTCGGTCCTATGAGTGAAAGATTTGCTTTTGAAGTGAAAAGAAAAAAACACAACCAAGAAAACAAAACCACAAACAAACAGGTTTTAATTATGCAAAGACCTTCAAAAGAAATTCTTACTAGAGGGACTGTGAACCCTATCTAGATCTCTGACATAGGTCAGAACTTCTGATGTCATTTCTTTTCTCTGTAAATGAAAGTTTAATACAGACTCAGCTCCCTGCTTGGGATATTCTTGGACTATGAGAAAGTACTGATGTGAATTATGTAACTGAAATATTATTGTTGAGAAATCATCCAATTTTCACAATGTGATGAAGCAGTATACATATTTTTTAACCCACTGCTACTTAACATGTAGGTGTTTTGAATATTGTTACAATTATCTAGGAAACTCTGAAAGACATTTAATACAGCATGTGGTTTCTCATTCTTCAATTGTTAAAGCTTTGTATATTTGCATTATAAAAGTGTCATCTCTGGCTGCTTTAAAGGAATTTCTCACAGAACTGCTCAAAACAATATGATTTAGTGTAAAAGTCAATCCAGAAATCTGATCTCAGAAGGACTTCTATCTTCTCAAAAAAACGGCCCTTGTTTGCAGCAGAAGTGCACTACGTAGCTGTTGTGTTTTTTCAGAAGTTTGATATTCGTTTTTCTTATACCTATGTCTAAAAGGGTTGACAGGTAGGATCTAGCAAACTAGTTGTGCCAGGTTAAAAAGTTAGCACTGACAGACTGTCCTGGAGATTCCAGCCTGTGCACCAGAATTGGCAGGTCTCAGTCTGTAGCCTGATGGCAAGACAGACTTAGCATTGAAGTTGACATTGTCTAGGCACATGTTTCATTGCATTCAGTTTGCTGTGAGCACAGAGGCCTCTGACAGAAAAGTAGTGCTAAGTAGGTAAGAATTTACATTGTGAGAAAGGGTTGAAACGTTAGAGTTAAAAAAAATTCAAGATTATTGGCATGGAAAGTCGCCTGCAGGAAACACTGTACTTAGCCACTTCAGCTATGAGTTCCAGTCTCATCTAAAAAAAAGAAAAAGAGCCCTGAAAGCTGCTGCCTTGATCTGAACAGGAGAAGAGCAAGCTGTCTTTCTGCTGTTTCTCATTCTTTGAACAGATGTCCACTTCAGAAGGAAATAACAGAACATCGAATAGTTATTCTTCTTAAATGCTTGCTTACTGCTGAATATAACTTTGTCAGTGGTAGATGAGGTCCTTCTGCTTCGCAACAGAACTCAAATAACCTGAAGAAGATTTCAGTGAATAGCATGTGATATGTTTCCACTACAAACCGACACCAGAGTGTCCAGGAGTGACTTTATGATGCTGTTCAACAGCCTCAACTTTCCATTTTTCAAATTACATTAAAATACAAATTCCTGTGCAGCCTTATATTGGTTGTGGTATTACTTTATTTGATCTATCGGCTTCTATATGCAAATTCGCATAACAACATCGGTATTTTATGTTAGTTGCTATTTATTTATGGTCTTGTGCTTTAATACACTTTCCACGAGGTGGCGCAGTAAGGGAAGGTTTCCCTTCCACGCCGACGGGCTGCGGTGTGACCACGCTGCCCTCTGCCGGGATGCATCAGGCGGTAAGCGCACGACACAGGAGACACCCCTGAAATGTGAGGATTTAAGCCAGTAGATGATGAAAAACTCATTGGATCCGGCCGTTTGGTGCGTATGCAGCTCTCTGGACGCTGCAGAGGCCACACGCACCCTCCGTCCCGCCTTGACAGGGTTACCCAAGAAGACACGGAGCCTTGCGCCCTGTGCAGGATGGGGCTTTCCACAGTGCTCCATGACAAATAGACTCCCTGTCTTCAGAACCAAGGGGGAGGCTGCCTCTCTCCCCCTAAGCAAGGTGCCCCTTGGTGCCAGACCCCTTCACTCAAGTAGCAACCCTGCCCTGTGACACAGAAAGTCTTTGCAGAGGGGTCTGGACAGGCTGGATCCGTGGGCTGTGGCCAATGGTATGAGGTTCAACAAGACAAAGTGCCGGATCAAGCATTTAGGCCACGACAACGCTACAGGCTTGGAGAAGAGTGGCTTGAAAGCTGTTCAGTGGAAAAGGACCCAGGGATGCTGACTGATGGCCACTGAACATGAGCCAGCTTGTGTCCAGGCAGCCAGGAAGGCCGATGGCATCCTGGCCTGTATCAGCAACAGCACTGCCAGCAGTGCCAGGGCAGTGATCACTGGTGAGGCCACACCTGGAATACTGGTTCAGTTCTGGGCTCCTCACTACAAGAGAGATGTTGAGGTGCTGCACCATGTCCAGATAAGGGCAACAAAAAGCTGGTGAAGGGTCTGGAGAAATGGCTGAGGGAATTTGGGTTGTTTAGCCTGGAGAAGGCTCAGAGAAGGCCTTATTGCTCTCTACAACTACCTGAAAGGAGATTGTAGCGGGGTGGGTGTCAGTCTCTTGTCCCAAGTTGCAACAGACAAGAGGTAACGGTCTCAAGCTGCATCAAGTAAGGTTCAGATTGGCTACTAAGAAAAATTTCTCCACCAACAGGGTGATCAGGCATTGGAACAGACTGCTCAGAGCAGTGGTGGAATCACCATCCCTGGAGGTTTTCAAAACCCACTTAGATGAGGGCCTCAGTGACATGTTTAGTGATGGACTCGGCAGACCCTGGCGACCCTGGCTACCCTGTTGGACTCGACAGCCTTTTCCACCCCAGCCGATCCTGTGACACCCGCCACAACGCCTTCCCCCGCCCCTCGCTCCCAGCACGCAGGCGCGGCCAGGCCGGGTCGCCCCTCCCCGGCGTTAGGACTACACTTCCCATCGTGCACGGCTGACCGCGGGGCCGTGCTGGGCGATGGATCGCGGTGCGGTGGCGAGCGAGGGCCGGCCGTGCGCCCACCTGGCTGCGCTGGTGCTGGCGCGCGGTGGCAGCAAGGGCATCCCGCTGAAGAACATCAAGCTGCTGGCGGGGGTGCCACTCGTGGGCTGGGTGCTGCGTGCCGCCGCCGACGCCGGCGTTTTCCACAGGTGCGCATGCGCCGTCCCGTTCCCCGCCGTCCCCGTGTGGTGGGCGGTGGGACGGGGTCGCAGGCCGGAGGGGTCACAGCCATTGAGGCGCTGTGAGGGGTGCGGGGAGTGCTCTCTATCGACAGCAGGTTCTTGGGGCAGCTTTGCCTTCCCTGCTGCCTTCTCTCTGACAGGCTCTGAGGCGCCTGTCGTGGGGCGGGTGGTCCCAGCCCGGGGCGTATTTAAGCTCGGTGAATGAGGCTGGTATGTAGTAGGAGCGCTTCACTGAAGTCTGGGCGTGCGGCTGACGTGGCATTGGGCTAGGGATCAGGCAGGACAGGGTAAGGCAAGCAGGCTGCACCATGACGGGAACTGGCATCCCTTCCTGGTGAGAGTGAGTTGAGAAGGAATAAAGGAATTAGTCGTGCAGTGCAGTACTTTGAAGTTCTGATTCGTGGTTGAGAGACAGTGATTGAGGATGCTTGTCAGTAAGTGTTGTAGGGAGCGTTGAGCAGCCTGGTCTAGTGGAAGGCGACCCTGCCCGTGGCAGGGTGTTGGAACTTTATGATCTTTAAGGTACTTTCCAGCTCAAACCAGTCTATGGTTTTATGACGTTTTTACTTGAGATGGCTGCATTAAATCAAACTGCCAGGCTGTAGGTAACATCGTGTGGTTCAGTGGATTGCAAGCTGACTCCAGTGCCCCACTGTGTAAAGCCAGGCTCATTAGGATTGCTTGGGGCCACGTGCATCTGAGCTTCAGTATCTCCGAAGATGGAGACTCCACAGCTGTTCTTGGCTCTGGTTCCATTGATGGACAGCCCTTAATGGCACTAGTTGAATTGACCCTTCTGTTCTTGCAGCATGTGCCTGTGTCCTATTACTGTGGTCATCCAGGAGAAGTTTCTCTGTTTTCTCCCCACCTGCTCACCAGGTACTTAAGATGGCAATAAAGTCAGCCCCCTTCGCACTTGAATTTGCCCAACAGAAGCTACTTAGGGTTATGCAGCCTAACTCTTGAGGCATAGCAAGTGCATTAGATGGAATATTAAGTTTTTCTAGTCACTTTTGAAACAGCTGTGTTGGTGGGATACGTGTTACACAACAAAACTGTGTTAGTTGACTGAGGAGTGAGTGTTTAAGCTAACCAGCCTGAAAAAGTTCATGGAGAATACCTCTTCTGCATTTGTTCAGCTGGGTGTGACTTGACATTGCTGTCGCTGTCATACCTATTTTTATTCTGATGATCCCATGGTATCTTTTCGTGAAAAATACTTAACTAAAGCACCATTTGCTATGTCGACTGCATTGAGAATGACAGTGTTACTGAGAAAAGGGTTATTTTTCATATTTTTTTTATTTTATATCTCACATGCTTCTTTGTCACAGTGATGGCAGTAATGGCCTCACAGTGCTCAGCCAGTGTTTATAATCACATAATATTCAGACTTGGCCCTTCCTTTTGTAAATGTTTATTAGCCCTGAACAGTCACAATCTTGTTTTACCAGTACTGAAGGTTTTCAGTGCCAAAACATATGTGGTTGTAATTTGAACAGCTCTTTCTCTGGGATCGTATGGAACCTAATTAACACATTTTAAAGCACTTGCAGATAAGTTCATCTTCTGTCTGTATGGAAGCACTTGTTGTCAGCATTGTTTCTGAACTCTGATGATTTTTGAATGCCTAATTCAACCCATTCACAATTCATTGGTCTGTTAGCATGCCTAACAAATTGTGGTGTGCTGACACTGGATTTTTGTGGTAACTGCACTTCTGAATTTTATATTGCTTAAGTTTCCCACATGGAAGGTAGATCAAGCACCCTACAGTATTAAATTGAAGTGCAGCCCATGCTTGAGATTTTTTTACAGTCTGGTGAATGTGAATATGTGTGTTTTATCCTTATTGTTAGAAGTTGCTTGATAGTCTTACTAATGCAAATAAAAGAATTAGTTCCTTTCATTTCAAGGTGTCGTGCGTACATAAGCCAGATTATCATTCAGGTTAGATTATGGTGGGCAAATCAACAGTGCTGGGATTTATTCTTTATATTCATTCCTGTCACTGTCTGCCAACAGTATATGGGTTTCTACAGACCATGATGAAATCGAGAAGGTTGCAAAGCAGTTTGGTGCTCAGGTTCATCGAAGAAGCCCTGAAGTTTCTCAAGACTCCTCAACTTCTCTAGAAGCTATCAGAGAGTTTCTTAATCATCATCATGGTAAGTCAGTATTGAAATATGCAGACCCTTTATGTTGTAGCCCCAGAGTGAAGATGCACTTATTGTTCAGAAACATAAGTAAAGCTACTTAGAAAGATAAGTAAAGCTGTTTAATAAATAAAAGCTAAATAGTCTCCTTTTTTTGTGTGTGTGTGTCACATCTACTCATGCCAATTAAGAATATTGTTTCATAAATATTTCTTTCTTTAGAGGTTGATATTATAGGAAATATTCAAGCAACATCTCCCTGTTTACATCCGAGTGATCTTATAAAAGTGGCGGATATGATCCAGAAGGAGGGATTTGATTCTGTCTTCTCTGTTGTGAGGCGACATCAATTTAGATGGAGCGAGGTAAAAAAAGGAGGTAATATTTAGATGCTTCTGGTTACACTTACTCAATTCTTTTTAAATGGTTTATTTTCATGCCAATAATATTTACATTAGGAAGTGATATCCTTCCTAATGTAAAAGGCAGGAGGTGTGGAATGGCTTAGAATTTCCTTCCAAGTAGTGCTGTTTTGGTATTACCGATCACTGCTCAGCCTTTCTGTAATTATTTTGTAGAATTGCTAAGGTATTGAAAATGTTATTAGCTTGCCTAGGCTAAAAATAGCTCCCAAAAGTTTTACATGTAAACTTCTGCTTGGTGGGTATTCATGTGCATGGAGACATGACGCTGAGTTCCTGTCTTAACTAGGAAAGTGTTTGTTCTTACTCTGCAGTAGCTAACAAATGACAAATAATGTGAGGTAAAGTCTTAGTGAAGATAGGATGGCAACTCCTTAGCCTGGAGACTCCGGGTGTGTTTCAGCCTGCTAATTTGACTGGTGGCATACGTGAAATTGCAAACTGCCTTTGAGTCATGAGAACAGAGCTCATGTTAATTAGCTCATACAGAAGGATGTGACTGTTTTTCCCAGTGAAAATATGCCTCTCAGCTGCAGCTGCCTAGATGACTAAAGGCTGAACTCTACTTGCAGATGAAGATTGTACCTTGTAGCTATCCTTGTACAAAGAACTATTCTGTGCATTATCTATATTAGTTTTGTTGCTGTGAGTGAAGTAGAAATGTTTGCTTCTTTTTCAAATATAGTCTATTCAAATAGTCACATTGTTGTTTTTTAAAAATGAATATGTTACTTGGAGATTAGAATTATTCTGTTGTGATACAAATTGCTTCAGATGAAAAATGTTTTTGAGCTTACAAAACCTCATACAATTTAATATTGTACTCTTTTTATTTACTTATGTTTAGTCTTTGTCCAGATGGCTGTAAAATACTTATTATGTTAAAATAATTTTATAACTTTTCCTGTGTCTTCCTGTTATTCCTTCTCCATTAAGGTTTAATATTGATGCATTCTGAAAGAGAAAGCTGTCTCTGGAAATGTTTTACTTCATTGAGCTCCCAGCTGTAGTATATTTAAGAAGTGCAAGGTGTGCATGTGTATACTGAAGCCTCAGGATGTTTTGGGTGTTAGAGAATGCCCTCTGACTCTTACAATTCCTAGATCATGAGACCTGGTGAATTGTAGCTGCTTTGTATGTGTGAATTTGAGTGGCATAAGGACAGAAGTCTGGTTCCCTGTTCAGTTTCTGCTGGATATACTGTTGGCATTGATAACAATATGGGATCTTACAGGATCATGTTTGTTCAAAGGCACTTGTTTATGCATGTGGGCTCTGATTAAATCAGTTATGAAAAGTTAACATAATATGTGCCCTTAAACAGGAAATATTTTGGGGAAGTGCCACGATGTTTTCACACAAACAAAATTTCTTCTTGTATGCTCTTCCAGATTTCAGGTTAGTCCCCTCAGCTCAGGGCATTCCTGGTTTTAGGCATAGGTAGTTGAATTGGGTTTTTTGACTGTTTAGAAGAATGTCACTCCCTACTCTTTAGTAGCCAGTTTTGGAGCCGATGACCTCTCAGGATATTTTGTAGTTGTTTTTTGGTGTTGTTATTTTGTTTTGTTGTTATTTTTTAAAAAAGTTGGAATGAAAGATATTTCTTTCCTCTCCCAGAACTGCAAGTCCTCTGGTTTGTTATCCACAGCTCCAACAAAGAGGCAACTCAATGATCCTTTATAAAGCTATGCAATGAGAGGCCATAATGAAAGAAGTTGGTGTCTGCATTGTGTCCTTCATTTTTCAACAGAAAACTATTTAAATAAAGTTCATTGGCTCAGAACAGAGATGCTAGAAAATTTATTCTGTAATTTTATTTTGTGAACAGAAAACAAAATGACAGAACCCCAGAACCTGAATCCAGCAAAACGATACCGAAGGCAAGATTGGCCTGGGGAGCTGTATGAAAATGGTTCATTTTATTTTGCCAGGAGACAGTTGATTGAGAAAGGCTACTTGCAGGTTAGTGCTTCTGATTTTCATGCTCTTTAGAATAATACACCTTTTACTGTTGTTGTAGAGGGTTCTAAATTCATGAATGTACTTCTGTTTCTGATGCAGTTAGTATGAAGTAACAGCACTTTAACTTCAGGAGAGTTTACTTATTATTTGGAACTTAACAGGGCTAGCTGCAGTTCCAGTAACAGCATCCTCCACAGGAAACAGATTTATACAAATAATATTGAGCAGTATATAGCTATAAACCTAAAACAGTACATTACTGAGTTTCACATCAGTTGAGCAGGATGCAAGTACACATCTTGTAATTCATTTTAGTGTAACTAAGGATGAGAAACTTCATGCAGTCTCACAGGCTTCTCATTTAATCTATAAACTTGTATTCTTGTCCAGTTTAGTCTGAGGCCATTTTATACTGTAACTTAAACAGTCTTTTTCCTTTTCCTGATGTTTATATCCCAGTGTATTAATGCAGAACAAATGTATTTACTTCAACTTTCATTTTGTTTTTCTGCAAGTATAATCTCTTCATTTTCTCATGTAAGACAAGTTCTCCATCTTACAGGTCATTTCTAGTATTTGTTAGAAGAACTGCAAAAAAGCCAGTGTAGATTTTTCCATATTTCTAACAGGAATACCTTACTAGGTGTGTCGAGAATACCAGGTTCTTGCTTTGCTCTTTTCCAGATACCTCACTAATGCAGAGATTCTAGCTTTAGGTCTGTAATTTGTAATGACCCGTGCAATACCAGCTAGTGCTGGGTGGACTCGCAAGCATTGATCTGGGAAGTACAATTGTGTTAAATTCTACATTTTCTGCAGATAGGGCCACTAACTCTCAGAGGATTAGGGCTTTTATTTTTTT
The DNA here is from genome assembly GCA_032466535.1 of Forpus xanthops. Taxonomy (NCBI): domain Eukaryota; kingdom Metazoa; phylum Chordata; class Aves; order Psittaciformes; family Psittacidae; genus Forpus; species Forpus xanthops. Next base: position 36,715 of record JASSUY010009024.1, on the reverse strand, counting down.
TAATTACATTGGGATATGGTGGATATTTTTCCAATTGACATTGTTTGTGTAGAGAGCAAACAAAATATAAGCATACTTTTACTAGCTAAGTGCTAAAGGCATTTCTACTTTACTGTAGTAAAAGACCTGGTGAAATCGGTGTGACGTAATGACTACAATGCATAACAGCTTTCTTGCACACTTTCTCTGATGGTAAAATAAAAACACTTATTAACTGTGCCCTATAAAAGTTCCTTCACATGCTTGGTTCTGTGTCACTGGCAAAAACATAATTACTCATGGTTCACATATACAAGCTGTTGTGACCAATGTGTAACCAGATACTTAGCTTTCATTACATGGTGCTAAATTGTACAAGTCTCTTAATCTTGTATTAAGCCAAGCAGAACATTTTAAAGGGTTGTATTTTATTTAGGGTGGCAAAATGGCCTACTATGAAATGCGTGCAGAGCACAGTGTGGATATTGATATAGACATTGATTGGCCTATTGCAGAGCAGAGAGTATTGAGGTAAAAACATTTTTTATTCCTTTATTTCTTTGATATCTCTGATAGTTTCAGAGTGTGGCCTTGTGAATTCACAATGTATGTAATATAAGTAATCAAAGATAATTGGACAACTTGCTTTCCATGCATCATTTTTTCTTATATCTGTTTAAATCATCTAAATTATCTTTGCTATATGTTTGGGTTTGTGTTGGGTTTGGATTTTGTTTGTTTGTTGTTTGTTTTTTTTTTTTTTTGAAAGCTCAGCCTGGGGAAAAACATAAGCCTTACTGTACTATAGCAGTGTGTCAGCATCATCTCCGGCCTTTCCAGATGAGTTGTCCTAGGCTTCCATGGTCTGGAACATGTTTTCTGAAGCACATGACTGAGAGTGTTTGCCTCTATGGCATGAGCTGATTACATCTTGCCAGCTGCCTTTTGTTTGCAGTTACTCTGCACTTCTCTAAGGAGATAATTGTGGGAAAGGAATATGTTTCTGCCTTTTTCATCCTTTGCTCCATTTTGGTTTTGCCCCACATAAATGCTGCAGAACATAAGAGGTTATGCTAAGGAAATAAATCTCATCCTATTTTTTACATAGACAACATAACTGAGCTGTCTTTTAGATCATTCTATTTTTTTCTTTGAAGAGGGAGAATATAGTTGGAGTGGGACAATGGTGAGAAAAGACATGAGAAAAACGATGAATTTCAGAGTTGATTATCTGAAGATCACATTTGTATTTTAAATATTTGGGGTTTGGAGTGTGCAGAAACTCTCATCCTAAAAAGATAACTTCTTTATCTAGCTTTGGATATTTTGGCAAAGAGCCATTAAAAGAGGTGAAGCTATTGGTTTGCAGTATTGATGGATGCCTGACAAATGGTCGCATTTATGTCACAGAAGATCGGAAGGAAATGGTCTGCTACGATTATAGAGACATTGTTGGTATCAACCTATTAAAGAAAAGAGGAATCGAGGTATGTGGTGTTATGAAGTGTGAGGCTTTATGTCTTACGTAATCTGAACATTGAAAGATTCTAAAACCCTGCAGCATATAAGTTGAAATTTCTTTAAAGTGCTTGTGATCAAGCAACATACTACATTGGTTCAGGGTTGTGATAAATGTTCTTGGATTCCATATTGGAAAATTAAAATGTTTTGACAAAGTTCTCAATCTCATTCACAGTACCTATAGTATCTTTTTGTCCTGGAAAAATGTGTGAAGAAATCTTTATAGTGTTTTGCTGCCACAAGTCATGTTGTTCTGTATAGTCTAGACACTCATTAATTAGAAGTCAGCTTTACTAAGCAGGGATATGCTGTTACCTCTTACTATAGAGAGGAAGAAATACCCAGAGAAATCAAGTGGTTCATCGTAGGTCACCATGATTGTTGCAGAGAGGGGAAATCAAAGCCCAAACACTTTAATCTGCATAGTTATTTTAACCATAACTTTTGTGCTTTGAATTTGTAAGAAATCAGTGTGAGTGAAAACCAGAAACAACACAGATCATAACATGCCTAATTTCACTATTTTGATAACTACTATTCAGTTCTACTGATCTAAATCTTTGCTTGGATTTATGTAGCCTCCTGGCTATTTTCTGTCTGTGCTGCTGCCTTTGATACAGCTGGAAGAATTTTTTGGAGGTAAGAACTAAGTAAAGATTTAGGTTACCTTCAAAGAGCCTTAACCCAGTTCTGTTGCTGGTAAAGATAGGCATAGAGAGGACAAAAGTAGCTATACCCCAAGTAGACTTCTCCAGACACATTTTTGGAGTCTCCATTGTTGGATTCTTTCAGAACAGGTTAGACAAGACATTCATGACATTAATGCAGGTGGTGCTGCTTTGGGGCAGTAAAATGGAGTAGATGGTTTTTCAAGATTCCCTCAGCTTCATTTTCTGTGTGGCAAAAGGGGAAGGAAGCTTATAATCATTGTTTTGTTGCATCTAAGACCCATTTCCATATTTGCTGTGACTTGGAGTCTTTCCTTAAAAACCTTCTGGGCTTTGTGCCACACTTTATGTATTTCTGGTATATGTTGCTGATTGACTGTTTTGTGTACCACTTCTGTTCATTCTGGACTTAAAACAGTCTAACTATTTCTTAACTATTTAAAAGCAATTAGGGAAGATAATCTTGTCCATGGCTTAAAAAGAAAACTTGGAGGGGATGTGTCTGAGTTTTTTAAAAATCTTGCTGCAAAAATCTTCTGGGTTTAGCTTACCTTGTACATCATTTCTGAAACGTCAAATTTGGAATGAACTGCAGGAGATTTATATGCCATGCTATGTAAGTTTGTTTGGGATTCTGTTGATATTCTGAAGTCCTACAGTAAATAAAATAAATGATGCTACTTGGTAAAGGAATAGTAGAAAATACTTCGTAATATTCTACTTCTGCAAGTATTACAGAAGTCTTTCTTGATAATTCTCGTATTCCATGCTGTAGCTTAACTAGATGCTATTGCACTAAAGAGTCAGCATGCCTCTCTACTGTGATACAGTACTTTATCCAGTACATGTTGCATTTAAAAAGACAAATGCAAATTTATTTTTTTGAACCTCAGGGAAGCCTATAGAATGGTGTTTCTCTTTCCCAAAGTAACTTCAGGACTCTAGTGTTGGTTTTGGATGCTAATCATATCTGCGCTGTGTTTTGATTGAAGAAACCAGTTATTCAATGCTTTTCTGATATCTGAGAGAGCTTTTATGAGCAAAACTTCTGTTTTGTTAATAAATAATCTTACATGTTTTATTTATTTGTATATAGAGTTTATTCTACCTTGACTTCATATTAATAGGTTCGACTCATCTCTGACAGAGATTGTTCAAAAATACTGTCAGCCATGCAGCTGGGATGTATAGCAAAAGTTAGTGCAACAAACAAATTAGAAGTCTTAGAGGAATGGCAAGAAGATATGGGTTTAACCTGGAAAGAAGTCTCTTACTTAGGTCAGTTCCTTTTTTTTTGATAGTAAAATTTTGTATAGTGTAGACAAAATCTTCACAGTGCTGCTCAGCTTCACAATGCTTTGCTCTTTGTTAATATGCTGAACTTAATGTGATTGACATGTAAATTACAGCACCCAATCACCAAAAGCAGGTGTATATTTTTAGGCTTGTTAGGGTGCAATCTGATTATTAAAGGCATTGATGAATCAGTGTCTAATTTGGTAAGGAGGTATTGGCTGTTTTTATGGAATCATAGAATAGTTAGGGTTGGAAAGGACCTTAAGATCATCTAGTTCCAAACCCCCTGCCAGGGGCAGGGACACCTCACACTAAACCATACCGCCCAAGGCCATGTCCAACCCGGCCTTGAACACTGCCAGAGATGGAGCATTCAGAGCTTCCCTGGGCAACCCATTCCAGTGCCTCACCACCCTTACAGTAAAGATCTTCCTCCTTATATCCATTACCCCTGCAGTCCTTAATGAAGAGTCCCTCCCCAGCATCCTTATAGGCCACCTTCAGATACTGGAAGGCTGCTACACACAGCCTTCTTTCTTCTGGAGTCAGAACAGCCCCAACTCTCTCATCCTATCTTCATAGGGGAGGTGCTCCAGTCCCCTGATCATCCTCGTGGGCTTCCTCTGGACTTGTTCCAACAGTTCCATGTCCTTTTTATGTTGAGGACACCAGAACTGTACCCAGTACTCCAAGTGAGGTCTCACAAGAGCCGAGCAGAGGGGCAGGATCACCTAAAGGAGATTTACAATGAGATAGGAAAGAGATACATTTTTTTGATAATGAGATTTAGGAAAGTTTTTGGTATTACACAAGCATGCAGCTAATGCTCTCAATTTTGAGCTGTAGTTCATTTCAGATGAATGTTGTATAGATTATATTCTGAAACAGAAACAAATGAACAAATTAAAATTGAAAGCCATATGATTCTGTACAAAACTATATTTCTGTGACAGCTTAAATGTACAGTTTATAAGTGCTTATTCAGCTGCTCGGATAATTTTACTACACTTAAAAGTACCATTCTCTTACCTGAAGATTGTGTGAAGTGTGATCAGCATTTACATCTATCACTAAGATTTTCCAAGGACTCACATGTGCAAACTGCTTTTGAGCTGCTCAGATGAGAATTGTGGCACGAATACAAATTTTATTTTTTTTTTTTAATATGCACACAATAAGTGAGTTTGCTCAGCTTTTCCCCTCTGTGATATTTTGCCTTGTCTGTCATCTTTCTCCATAGGAAATGAAGAGTCTGATGTAGAATGCCTGAAGAAAGCTGGCATGAGTGGTGTGCCTGCTGATGCTTGTGTAGTTGCTCAGAAAGCTGCTGGTTATATTTGTAAAAGCAATGGTGGCTGTGGAGCTGTCCGGGAGTTTGCAGAACACATATTCCTGTTGTTAGAAAAGGTGAACTCGTCAAGGAAGCAAATGGAAGAAATGAGTTCAGCAGGAGAGAAAATGGGGAAATGAAAACAGCAGGAGAGGAAATAAGGAACGAATGAAAAAGGACTAACAGTTGGTCAGTCCTGCTTTTCTTCTCTTCCTCTTTCAGTAAGTCTCTATCCCAAAGGATGGCTTATCTTTGAAGCTTTACGTTGCCATGATTTACAAAGATGTTTTCCTCTAATTTAAGGTCTCACTTCAATTAAGTGCCGATATGGGTGATTGTATGCTGATAATAATTATCCTATTCAAGATTATTTTAAAAGCCATTGAAGAAATGTCACAATAAGTAGTGTCCTGCAAATCCAATCTTAATCTTTACACCTGTCCTACAGGACTGATGTGTCTTTAGTTCATAATCCTGACATTTTTCAGGGATCAATGATTTTGCGTGACTTGAAGATCTGTAATTCAGACGTTCAAAAAAAAACCCCTCTGATAATTTTCCTCATTTGGATTACATTTCTTTTATCAAATGTCAACGTGGTATTGTAGTTGTGTGCTTGCTTTTTGCAGGATGCATCTCTGTAAGGAAGAATTTTAACATGCTGGAGAGATCAGGAGAAAAATAGCTATCAAATTTTTTCCTGGATTTTTAAAAGAAAGCTCAGTTTCTGTAAACCCAGTTAATATTAGTTAACAAAAGCACTTATGCATGTGTTAAATTTCAAGGTCATAATTAAATAGCATCTGGAATTGTGCCTCTTTGAATCTGTTTATATTGAGGTTTATGGAAGTGCTTAAATTAATGTACCTGAATGCTTTGTCAAATTTGGGGTTAAATTTCACACTAACATTGAGATCTTTCCTTTGTAGAAACTTGGTTTGTATCTATGACAGCCTTTATTACAATCACTGAGTTAAAAACACTCTAACATTTAAAGTGTATTGTATGGAAAATTAAATGCTGTTTAAAAACAAAAGACAAAAACCAGAAAACAACCAAAGCATAGTTGTTGATTGTGGATTTATAAAAAGTATATATATCCAGACTTTTTAGCATGTTAATTTAAAGCTGGTGTGTATGTATCCTTGTATTTATGGAAAATACAGTTTTTACTGTGTCTTGATTTACTGTGTCTTGGTATCTGTAAAAATTCCTAGAACTGACTAAAAAATAAGCATCAGTTTTCAATCCTAGTATTTATCAGTGAATCAAATTCTGCTTTGGGTTATGCTAAAAAATAAAAAATACCTGTGGTACACAGGTAATTACTACTGAGTTGAATAATAATGGCTTGTTACTTTATTTTGTTTCTCTGCTAAATAGACACTCCCACTATAATAACATCTGACAGATGGTTCTCTGATTAACTTTGTCTTCCTTTTACAAATGAAAATTTTAAACTGATTTTTATTTACTGCCTATCTACGGTAGGAAGAGTAACAATTGAATAGTTTACTAATCAGCTCTCACTTATAATTTAAGTTTTCTCGTCAGTGAAGTTTTAGGGTTCTGTGCTGGATAAATCCTATGAACTTTGATAACAGGAGAGACACATTTTAGACCAAACTGTGGACTTTGGTATAGGGAGATGGATTATTTAGTTTTATAGACTTATGTAGTAAAGCTTCAGAAGTCCAGACTCAGTAAACAATTCAGGTTTGATAATGTCATAGAATTGGCCAAGTTTTTCATTATTTCACCCTGTGTCATTATCAGTAACTTGCTGACTTAAATTTCAGCAAGAGTTCCCTGTGAATAGATTGCTTTAAACAAGATGACTGTGATTCCCATTCCTTTTATGTTAGAGAAAGCAAAAATGAGTAAGTGCAATTATAATAAAAATATGAGTTGGCAGTACCGTTTTTAGCTTACTGTTTGAATCAATAATTCTTCTAACATTTCAGCTGCGTGCTGAATGTGCTGCACATACACTGGGTCTCTACCCAAAATTTCTGCATGAATCAAAAATAAATGCAGAAATGTTTTTAAGAGTGTTGGTAACACAGCACAAGAAGTAGTGGTTACCCCTTCACCTGCTTCTGGATCCATTAATTTATTTTTATCTGATCTTTGTCCTATTCACTATATGCTTCTCTCAAGTTTTGTGCTTTTTCCTGTAGGGTAATCCAACGTGTTCTGACCTTAGTTCATTTCAAATCAATATGAATTATATATCACTCAACCTTTTGAGGTTAGAGAGATTTTATAATACTTGATGATTTCAGCTGCTTAGTACTTTCAAACCATAAGCACACATTAGTTAATCTTTTCCAGAGCCTTTGTAAGATAGTTGTTCTGTTGGTTTTTTTTTTTTTTGTGTTTATTTATTTATTTATTTATTTTCTATTAATACTCTTAAAACACTATTTCCTGTTTCCAGAAATAACTCCAAATGAGTCTGGTTTATACCCAGCAGGATTAATTATCCTAAATGTCAGCACTATAAGAGTAATAATAAAGTATGTCCAGTGGAAGAAAACCACCATTATGGAGAAACCTGTTGCATAGATGAATTAGTTAGAAAAACCTTATTATTAATGCATGTGTCTTAAAAATCCTTGGTTGGTACATTTGTTTCTTTCTTTATTTTCAGGTATGTTTATCTGTCCCCACTGCTGATCTTAGATGCATTTGTGTATGTGGCTTATTTCAGTAGAGCTTTTCCCACTGCTAAGTGCTGGAGGAAAGAGAAACAGTTGAGAGCATCCTCATTCTATAACAGTCTCCCTCACCTCTATAGCATTACAGACCACTTCCCTAAAAGGGGTGCCATTATTTCTTTTTGCAGATGGAAGGATTTTTTACTTCTTTATAAAAAAAAAAAAAAAGTGTTATAGGGAATGAGCAGTGAGCAATGTAGAGGCAATGATACCAAATGATTTAGGTGAGTAAAGAACAGCTAGCAGTTAAAAAAAAAAAAAGAAAAAAATCACTGAATTTTAGGAATTAAGAACAAAAAGATACAAAAGAACAAAAAGGATAACAGTAATTATTCCACTGTATAAGTCAGTGATTTCCATGTATCTTGAACACTGTGTTGTTTCTTGCATGTTAAACAGGTTGTAGTACTCAAAAGGTTTGTGGGAGAATAAAATGGGCGATGAAGGAGTTGGGTTCAGTGTGAGCAACAACCAGGTAAGAATTCTTCAGTTTGGAAGAAGAAGAGCTGCAGGGAGTTGTGTTAGATATCTAACAGGGAAAGTCTGCTCAACAAACTAGCTGAGACCAAAAGGTATGCCTGAGGAATATAAATTTATCATGTTGTATCAGGCAGTGCTTTCCAGTTTTTCTGTGGCCTCAAAGTATTTGCAGCTCAGGAATTTCCATAGCTGGACGTGGCTTATAGACATATAATAAATGTCTGTAAGCACACTTAAAATGGCCTTTGACCATGTGTTCCATGAATCTGATGCCTGATAGGATTCCTCTGGTTCTGAGCCTTGGTTTCTTCCTCCTCTTACTTGTACAGGAAATACCCAAGTGCATTTTTAGCCTTATTTCACAATATATATTCTAACATGCTCATTCTAAAATGTCAGTGTGTAGCTCTGACACAGCATGGAGCAGGACATGGCATTGCTATTACTGATAGGAATTAATCCTTTAATCCTCAAAGCTCATTGAAAATAAGGCAGAAGTGCACACACAGAACTGTGTAGAAGTGCATGACATCAGCTGAATTCATAGATACTACTGGTAAATTACTTACAAAGTTATTGGACAAATTGGAGGTTGGGAGAATATTCAGGAAAATATCATGTCCTGTTTGCTTACATACTCCTGCGGACAAGTTTCTTGGCTAAACTGATGTATACCTGAGCTAACACGGTCACTTTTGTCTTAAGTTAAATATGGATATAGTCTCTTCAGGGATGTAACTTTTACCTAAGGCTGTAGTTGCACAATGTCTTATTGCCTGTACAGTCCACATAAGAGTGTGACTGGACTTATTCTCCTACCTTTTTTTTTCCTAGTTACATCTTGTCCTCAGCAGCACAGTCTCAAGTTGGAATGGGATGCGTCACCAATCACTGATCATTCTGGTCAGTGACGCCCTTCTCAAGTGTTGTGATTGATTTGGTGAAGTCCAATCTAAAAAAATGAAGAGTCGGATGAAGTAATTGATTTAGACAAACATAAAGCACTCCAATTAATCTGACTTAATGAACTTAAAGATTTCTTCAGAATGTTTTTCATGATGTCTTTGGATTCATTCAATTTTATGAATTCTGCCCTTTGTTGACACCTTTTGTGCACTCTCACTGTGAAACACCTGTGGGCTGTCTGCAAGCCATGCTGCTTTTTACTTCTTATTCTTGCATGCTTCATACCCTGCCATGTTTTTGCTAAATGTCATTGAGCACCTTGCATCTCATAAGAGTGAATCTCCTCAAGTTTCTTATTTGTTTAGGGAAAGCACACATTGGATTTATAATGAAAATGAAGAGATTTCAGGGGGTTTCAGGATAAGGCTGCAGGCAGTACGTGGCAATGTAGAAAATGAGCTAACAGGATCTGTGCCTTGCAGTGCAGCTGTACTGATGCTGTTACAGGGAAGCAGGGGAACTAAAGTCTGGGCTGCTTCAGTTAAGGTACTGTCGTCAGTGTCTGCATTTGGATAGCACAGAGATCCACGAGCTAGCTCTTAACTGCATTTCATTCACCTGCTAGTGAAGTTGTGCTGTACCTTTTTAATTATTATTATGTAGGTAAATCCTTAATTTAGCCAGTAGGCAATGCTGTAGACTAATTAATTCCTCCTCCCTCTTAAGTAGCTAGGCAACTAACTGCAGTTTTTATAGCACAGTGATACCTACCTGGCTGTTGGGTTAGGTCTAAGTAGTTTACCAAGACCACAAATGACAGAGTACAACAAACCACGGTTATCCTTCATTTTAGCAAAAGGTCTTGCAGGCAGAAAAGGAAAATCTGGTTTTATTACTCCTCAGCATTTATATTTGTTTATATGGGAGTGCATCTGTCCTATTGTCCTGTCTCTACTGTGACTGCTGGTAGATTCTCAGTGATGCAGATTGGTCATTCCTGGGTACAGTCTCACAAATACAGGCAGTCAGAAATTAAAGACTTCATAAGCAGGCTGTGCATCAGGACTGTCCCTAGGTACCCAGACACAGACCTGAGGGAGTACCCCTCAGACCTGTGTCTGATTGACTTTAGAGTGCTCTTTTTGAGCATCCTGCAAAAAAACGAATGCCTAATTCTTGTGCAGAGCTTTGTGATTAAAATACTGCAGTCAATGGATGTCAGTGACGGGCAAGCATTTCTGTTCCTTTCAGTGGCAGCTCTGCTCTCCTAGTGACAGAAAGCCTGAATGGCTGCAAAGCTTACACCAAAGTGACATGTCTCTGGTGCCTTGGGATTGCAGCCATTTCCAAGGCGGCTACTTCTCTGCTTAGCATTGGCCTGTGGGATCAGTTTGTTAGAAGGACAGAAGGAGGCACAGCCATGTAAATTGTGACTTCATGCTTTTATGTCGCTGGGATTTTCACTCGAGCTCCTGCTGATTCCCTGCTGAGGCCACGAGGTGCCGCTGCTCGTCACTGCTTGGCCGGGGAGAAACCTCTTCTGCGGGCGTCCAGGAAGGGCAGGCAATGTCTCACCGCGCACTCTATCGCTGCCCGTCCTTTCCTGTAGTATAGTCTGTGATATGCAGGATGGGCAAACAGATTCAGGAAAGGGGGAGGACTGTCTCCTATCCAAGTTAGTAGAGAAGCTGCTATAGAACTGCGTCTTACGATTACAGGTCCCTTGAAAGAAGGTGGTTCGTTTTCACCTGTGAAGCTGGAACTGCTAGAAGAGTGACGCAGCCACTCAGTTCTTTTCCCCTTTCTGTACATGATCTTTCAGCAATTGTCTTCACCACCATGCTCAGCCCTTTCTGTCAGGCTTGATTTCTTCTGCCCCATCCCACTGTTCTTTGCAGCAGGAGCATCCTTGGCTCTTTGTGGTCTGTGACTGTCTTTCATCAGCTGGTCATGAAGCAAACCCTGTGGAAATACCTTCTGTATCTTCACGTTTACTTTTCCAGCTGACAGATGGTTGCACATAAACCCTTGTCTTAATGCCCTGGGCATCTCTGCTTTACTTAGACACAGTGTAGAAACCCACCAATTGATCTGCCCTGAGTTTTCTCTATTTTCCTATGACTTCTGGTTTCAAAGATTACCAGATCTGGCTCAGATTCCTCTCCCCTCCTGCTTTTGCCCCTCATTTCTCCAGACTCACTTGCATCTTCTGCAAGGCAAGAAGCTATTCAGAGAGATTTTTTTTCACCAGTCATTGTTTCCCCCCAGTAAACTGCTTTAGGCATCAAACTTATTGTATTAGAACTAGTGTAACTCTTAAGTCAGGTCACTAGGATGTTTATCTGAGCACCTTTTCTTCTTCAAGAGCTACTTCAGAAGCTAGTTGTGTGCTGTTTTCAGGAAAAAGATCCTTAAAGCAAGGCCTGAAATTCACATGTTCCTCTCACAAGAATTCTGGCTCTCCGAATGGTCTTGCCCTCTTTTTGATCTTATCTGAAGGGCAGATAAGCGTAGGTAGCAAACAAAGCAGGCTAACTTCAACAAGAGGTGGTAGAAGCCTCTTTGTCTCAGCTCTGATGGCATAAATATTTAATGTTGCCTTCTCTAATTAAATCAGTCTTTAGAAGAGCCCTTAATCAGGAAGAAGGAATATATTACCCAAATAGTAAAGCAATATTGTAGCTGTTTACATGTAATAGAGATTGCACAGGGCTTTGTTTCTTCCAAACCTGCTGTTACTGTGCTCTAGGTACATTCTGGACTCTCATTTTTGTATTTTGTAGAGTTGAAATTTCCCTCTCTCCAAAACTTCTAACTGCTATAGGAAAAAAATAAACGGAAAGGGGAAAAATCATTTTTACAATGCCTTACTGTGGAAGTTTAGAAATTTTTTAACATCTCTGTGACCTGCCAAAATGAGCCGTGGAACCAGACTTTGCAAAGTTCAATTTGAATCCCTCCGCTACAGTCATGTAAGGGGAGGGGGAGTAACAACACAGTGAGAAGAGCAAGAGAAAAGAGGATGAAAGGAATCGTAAGTGTGGAAACAGCTGGGAGACCCTGGATGCCAGTAGCTAGCATCTCATCCCCCCATTCTTTAGTAACAGTGCCCAGCCTAGCTTTGTGGACCTCTGATGTAGGCACATTTTGCTATGCTGTTCTCGGCTGCACTGGGCTGTGCCAGTGCGTAGTGTGAACCTGCTACCCTCTAGTTGTACTAGCAGAAACTGCTTTCTTTTTATTATGCGCTGCAAACAGTTGCTGCACTCAACCTCAGGTGTGGCTGCATTGCGTAAAGCTTGAGGAAAGCCATATTTGGAGATAAAAAGTGCTGTAAGAGTACAAAGTATTACTGAGAGGAACTTTATTTCGAAAGTACATTTAACTCCGCAGTGCAGTGCTACAGGTCAAACAGCTGGCAAAGTACTCACTACTTTATATTCTAATGCTATCTCTTCAGCCAGTTCAGGACTGTATGCTTTAACCCTTGATCCACATGGAATGTCCTCACCTTGTCCTTTCATGCACGGTTTCATATGGTGAATATATATGTAAATGCTGCTTACATTGGTTTTTGTAGCACAGTTAATAAACTCACTTGCAAACTTTGTTTGCTCAAGGATCCTTAGGCTTTTTTTCATACTGAAAGGGCTATAAAAAAAGTCTTTAAGTAAAAAGTCCAAGCATCTTCATTAGCTGATCTTTTGTCACTTACTAGTAGTGTTAGAATGACACCTGAAAGGAAGGCAGTGGTGGTCCATGGCATTTTAGTGGAAGAGAATGTGATTTTAGTGTCAGAATTGCATAGCAACACGAACAAACTTCTGGTTTCCAAATGGGCATTTGCATAAACCGGTGCTCAGGGCAGCATCTCACTTGGATTGTGTTGAATTGGTAATTGTCAAGGGACTGCAGTTGAGCAGGTTTTTCTCTCACTGTTTTCGTTAGCACATAACTTCTGTATCATTTGTGCAGATGCACAAGCAAGGTATGAAATAAGAGGGCTGTGTGGCAAGTGTGAAATGTGTGGCTAGAGAGAGCTTTAGTGTTTTACTGTAAATAAGGCCATACCTTAGCTTCTCAGAAACAGAGTATGAGCTTGCCTTACTGATGTGTACCTTCAGAGCACACAAGAGTCAGAGTAATCATGCTTGTCTGCACAAGTTTCTTTTCAAACAGCTTTTGCTATGTTTTTTCTGCCTGATGGTGCCTTGGCATTGCATGGTTGGGGAGATGTAATTTGCAGAGAAGAGTCTTTAAAGACAGCCAACAAAGTAAATTGAAGATGAGGACAGAAAATATATCATGGAATAAAACAGAAGAAAAATCCTTTCTGGGTTCCTAGAACAGTCCCTCCGATATGAACAAACACAGCTGATTCTTAGAAAATCTGTCTTATCAGGGCAGGGTAAATAAGTAAGTTGTGTTTGGATTAAACTCTCTGAGTGCAGTCTGTTTACCGCAGTGGAACTGTTGAGTTCTGTTGCACAAGGACTGTGAAGTAAAATGCTTCTCATCAAAGCACTGGAACAAGCATTTTGCAGGAAGAAAGTTAAATGAAAAAAAAAACCCCATGTTTGTAGTTTCCCAGCACATAGTGCAGAAATTTACATGGATTTGTGCTAGTTGTGTTTAAAACACAAACACTATGCAGTTCTCAACGCAGAAATGTTACAGCAAAGAACTACATATTATATATATTAAAAAGACATTTAAAAGACATTTTATAAGCAAACTTCACTTCATACTGTCAAATGTAAAGCTGCAGTTTTCAACTTCAGTATCAATAACAGTCTGATAAAATAGGCACTTTTCAAATCATGGTAGATCAAGAAAGAAACAGGGCTGGGATCAAATCTTTGGTCATTTTCTGATGATGTGAGTTTAGAATTTTCATATGTTCAGATTCTTAGGGGTTTGGTTTTAGTTTTTTTTCCTAGCATCTTACATAAAATTCCTTAATTATATCTTAAGACCTCCATTCATATCTCTCTAGAGGAAAAAATAAATAAATTATAAGGTAGTTTTAGTTGTAGAAAAAAAGAGTCTGACTCCTGACTCCGTAAAACCATATATATCTGCCCACTGAAAACTGAGTTCAACTCTGGCACAGTGTCAGAATTTTCCTGTCCCCAAAATCTCATGTTTACAATCCTTTCTGTTGGGAGGCTTATAAAGTGAGTTGTAGCCCCCATTCAGATTTTCCCACCAATTGCTCTATCTGTGTTTGTTGATAACTGGATATTGTTCTTCACGTGCAGTCAAAATTCATAGGTGAGACTTTTTGCCATTTTGCTGAGCTTCATTTTCTCATTAAATATCTCCTCAAACCTTCGATTCTGTTTTGGAGTGAAATGGTTCTTCCAGTCACCAACAGTGCCTAGGAGAGCAGGAGCAGAAAAAGAATAGTAAGGTTAGCAATATATAGTGCAGAAAAAGATATAAATGCAGCCCAGTTTGGTTAGTTTTGCTGTTGGCACAAATTGTTAATATATTATTAACCATATTCTCTGTGGTAGACCATGATCATAAATATTTTTTTATTGGTCTGGTGGGACTCTGAAGGAAGCAGCTGATTCATCCATAAAGGCCGTTAACTCTCAGTCCCATACTTGGCTAGTGCCAACAGCTAAGGGGTCCATGAAGAGCCGCAGGTTTCCTAGACGGATTAGAGCTTTTGGTCATCTCAGCAGAGAGGCATCTTCTGCACCTTAGATGTATGCAGTTAAAGGTCTGCTTGGCTGTTTCACAGGCAGTAGAGGAAATTATTACTTCCTGTCTAAACTCACCTCATCCTACTCAACGTCTAAAACTCTTCAAATGAATGGTGTGCCAGAAGCAACCACATGTCTCCATTGACTAAAGAAGACTCCTAAAAAAGGAGCCCAAAATGACCTGATAGATGAATCTCACCCTCACACCCACTCCTAGTCTCTAAGGCTTTCTACAGAAGAGATGTTCCACTACATAAGGGGGCAGTTAGATGCTTCTGGATGACCACACGTACTTATGTTCAGTAAAGTGTTTCAACTGTTGCCCAGTTTCAGCAAACAGGAAGTTGTTTATTAAACTCACATGTTTGCATGAGTCAATGCATCCTCTAAAGACCCTGCATCCTGGGGAGATTCTGACTGGACACTGAAGGAAATTTTTCCACAATGAGAACAATCAGCTATTGGAAGTGAAAATGTTGGTGTTTTTCAAATTTTTTCATCATGTTTCTGTCAAAGCTCACTGACTTGGAAAAGCGTATCTGAGGGTTTTGTTTGTTTTTTTTACTGGGAGATTGTATTTTGGCATTTGCTTTAGCTTATTGACAAAACCATTTCAAATTAGCAAAATGTAAAAGAAGCGTTTCCCTATTTATTAATTGAAGCAACTCTTGGTTTTAAACTATCAATTACTGTTCAAAAAATTAACTAAGTAAAAATAATCAAAATGCAACTAAACATGATGGTTTGATCTACTTATTCAAATCTGAGGAAATGTTAGGAGCAAGAAAACAGCTCCCGCAGGTATTTTAAAGTCCCGTCTGAGCTAAGCACTGTTTAAGATTTTACCGCAGATTCCAGCTTGGCCAAGGTCTGAAGGGTACCTGTGAGGACATCAGGTGTTTGAGTCATCCATTCTTTTGTTGTTGTCATTGTCAGCATATTCCTTTTTCAGGAACATTTCAATAAGATAAGAGATAGTATGGAGGATAAAACCTGTAAGCAGTCTCCTTTGGAAGGAATGTGTCTAGCTCATTCTAAAACTAGGTGACCTTTGCAAGTGATATCAGAGAAGACATGTTGTAAAAGACTGAAATGGTCAACTTTTAGATGACAAAGATAATGCTTCATGAAGCTTTCCTCTTAGCATAAAATCTCCCACAGAGCAATATTAGTCAGACTGTTTTTCAGACTCCCCCATGCTTCCTTAGCATAAGTCTGCATTTGCAACCAGAGAACTTACAAAGAAAGTGATTTTTAAGATGGTTTCGAATTGAAGGATCTTGTCACTGCTTCCTGGGGCTGATTCAAAATATCACTACAGTCCAGGAAAGACCTGGAGTGTGGCCTCTGGCTGGTTCCCCACTCCCTCTCTGTAGAACCCAGCCAAAGGAGCTCACCTTTTCGGAAAATTAGCTTCCTGTTGGATGTCAGTGCACAAACAGTGTGACCAGGATTACTGTTCTCCTTTTCTGTGTCCCTTTTCATCTCTGAGAATGAGGACTTCTTGCAGATGTCTTGGATATCATCGTCACTGATGTTTAAACCCAAGAACAAACTCATGTCCTTTACTACCTTAGGGAGATCCTGAGATACAAGAAAAATGAAGCATTTATATTTCTGAGCTGATCAACAGATGTTTAGTTGATATGAAAGTGATTCTTTTTATTACTTACTAAGTTTTTCACACATTTGTTTGCTTACAAGCAAAGTTAAAGATGTCATTGGACTGTGTAGATGATAGTGCAGTAAACCTGATTCTCCTCTTACCTATACTCACAGAAATGAGTAAATGCTAAGTATGTGGTATCAAATACAGTGAGTTACATTGCCAATTTTACTTCCAGTGCAGGTGAAGTGTCCTTCTGTCTCTCAGAATTATTTCATTGGAGTAGAAGCACTGTTTAAGCTCAGCTTCTGTGTAAGTAACATTTCATTGGAGGTGCTATGTCTACAGATCCAACTGGTTTATTTATATAACTTAGTGGATTCCTTCTTTCCTCCTCCTTGCCCCCCAAAAAAGGCACAAAACTATTTTAATGGAAATACTAGAAGGTGTTTTCTATTCTCCCAAAAATTCATTCTGTGAAAGCTAAAGTTTGCTGGTATTTGTCTTTTTTAAAGAATAACAAAGCAGTTTCTGCATAGTAATCTCCTTTCATCAAAATCTCCTCCCTACCTCTTGCACCTCTACTTTTCTTGTCTATAGGGAGCACAAGTCCCACTCACCATGGGTAGTTCTGTTGTCTTACATTACTTTATGAAAATTTCACCTGAAATGTCAGGTATAGCAGGTTAATGTGTGGCCCTCAAAAGGTGTCCTTGGTTAATCTTTCCGTAGGACCAAGAACAAAGAATCTGCAGCCTGGGGAAAGCAGTGTAATGTATGCCCCATGCTACATCTATGAAATGCAGCTCTCATAGGGTTTGATATTTATATAACTTGTTCAGTCAGAAATAGTTCACTAATATAAAGTTCTGTGCAAATAGAAAATATGCCCAAAGACATACGTTCACATTTTTCTTCTTTCTCTTTTTTCATTATAATTTGCTCTTTGATATTTTAATGATGTTAATTTGCAAGTAATGCATTCTGAAATAAGAGCAGAGAGCATATTTACCTTCTTCATGTCTTCATAGAATAAAAACAGGATGTTTTTGTCATTTTCATGTTCTTCCCAACTTAGGAAATGATCAAACCAGGATCCACAGACAACTGAAAAGAAAACACATGTAGAAGAGATTCACATAAATTTTATTCATAAATAATTCTGATGGTATCTCACACATTATAGGGGAATGACGCCTTCATAACATATATGCCCTGTATTCCTCTAAAACAGATTGCATTCTTTTTGTGAAGTGACTCAAGCTTACCATTCTTGTTTGAATACTTTTCTATATTAGAGGTGCAGATGCTATTCCAAGATACGATTCTGTAGTGGGAACAGGCTCCAAATCTAAGAAAGGGCCAGTAATAAGGGAAAATGTATTGGCCTAATCAGATCTGAGGATCTCAGCAAATGTCTGTATGACTATGGTCACAGCTAGAAATATAGTCACTTCACTAGGCAATGAAATAAGGAATCTGTTAAATGGAGCACTTTTGTTAGCTCTGTTTTGTCCCAGCAGAGGAGAATCTGTATTATTTTTAAACATCAAAGAAGAATTATATAAAGAAGTTATGCAAATACATCATTCAGCTAATGACACAGTTGACTTACAGTTTTACAGCTGACTCATAATACTTGTTTTGTCTGAATACTCCCTTTGCTAAGCCATAGGAGGACAGCTAAATTTCAGCTTTCTTTTAAAAAACAAAATTCTGCCCCTTCTGCTTGAAAGGGAAGATGGACTGCATTGAAAGGTGAGTTGAAAGCCTCTTGTAGGGTGATGAGAAGAGGCCTGAACAGAGTAATCACAGCTAGCATTCTCAAGAACTGTGACCCTGCTTTATAGCTACCACTAGAAGAGTATAATATTGTAAGGGACATCAGTTTGTTTGCAAACTGTGAGTTATAATTAAGTATTTTGCTGAATACTCTGGTCTGTGGACCTCTCCTGCGTGTAAAGTACTGTTTAATTGCAAATCACATGTGCTCCGCAGTATGCAATTAAACCCTGCTCTCCTGGTCAACCACACTGAGGATGTGGCCAACAATAATGTAGATTAGCCCTGTTTGCTTCAGGGATACAGTGCACAGGCTCAGAGACTCCAGGGACAGCATCATAGTTGTCACTGTTTGTCCTCACCCTTCTTCTGAATTGAAATGAACTTTGCAAGAGTACTGCAGGATTTGAATGACCTTAATTTGTTTCTATTAGGAGCAAAAACATCTCTGCATTGCCTCTTACATAAATTTCTGTTGTAACCAGCATAGTTATCTTTTTATGCCATATGTAAAGACACAGAAAATAGAAGGTGGCTACTAATTTACAGATAAATTACAGATTAATATAAACTTCTTTTATTTTTTTCACTATCGTGTTGAAAGTTGGTACTAAACAAGCCAAGATACTGCACATCACAAGGACGTGCATTAGGGCTGCCCTTAACTGGGAATACAAGATCTGAGCCAAAGTGTATACAAGGCAGTAGATAGATTGACTTATGTTGATGACTTCAATGGCACTTTTCTGTCAGTTTTCAAGCCGATCTATCATTGTTGCTGTTATCTTCACTATGGTTGTGTAGGAGGAATACGTCCTCAAAGTAATAAAGCACTAAAAATGGGAGTGGATAAGTGCAATATGGTCCTGTTGTCAGTTTCCATGCCAGAATGGCTACTAATAAAAATCTCACTCTTGTCCTTGGTCTTTGGATCCCGCTACTAAGACAACACATCAGGCAGAGCGTGTGCAGCTGGGCTTTATGAAAGCGTCTAGACTCTCTTTGAAGGTGCAGTAAAGGTTTCCTGCAAGACTGAAGAAGGCCCTAGACCTGCAAGCATAGCTCTCAGTGCAGCCTGGGGACGGTCTCCCATGTGCCCCATTGCCCACACTTTGGCATGGCAGAGGAGCTGTATACACACACCTCCTCTGTCAGAGTTTAAACATGAACTCTTGGTAGGAAGCAGCCTGTTATTGTGGTTCACAAGACAAGGTTGAAAATGTTTTAACATAGGCAAATCCACATCAGAATCAACAAGTTGTCAGGGAATTCAGAGCGTTTGTGGGAAGAAATAAAATCAGTACTTTGTCTGTGTTTTTAAGGAGATATGTCAGAGGACAGCAAAACCCTGCAAAGAGCAGTTGTGCTGAAATAATGCAGCCACTTATCAAAATGTCTCCTTGCAGGGCTGAAGATAGTATCCTAGTATTTGTTCTTGTTTAGTTTGGCATTAGAATTCATCCTGAAAAAAAAAACCACAGCTGTGTATGAAGAAGGAGTTCAATAAGGAGTTCTCACATAGCTCACATTTCTTAATTCTTCCTGTGCATAATAAGATAATATAAACTGCAAGGAGAAAATGTAACATTTATCCTTACCATCTCCTTTTAAGAATAAGTCAAAGAAAGCAGTCCAGGTATCTATAGTGGGAAGGTTTGGGTTATCTCTGTAGTAATGATACATGGAAACCGCAGTATCTTTTGGATTTCTGATGATGTAAATCATCTGTAAATGAAGATGATACGGTTATTAATGCTAATACCTGTGTTCATTTTACCTCATGAGTCAGTATGGTAACTAATGCATGAAACCGATATCTAATTAACATTCACAGGACTGCTGCAAAACATAAATTTGACCTTTCATTCAAGCTAGCTGTGTCCCAAAGTCTGGATCTCAGTAATCCTGAAATTTTGAACTTTTAATATAAAATCTGAGACCCGGAGCTTATTTTTTTAAAGATTTCCCACATTAGCATGAGAGGAACTCAAAACTGTGATCTGAACCTGCTTCCCACATTTCAGTTCTCCGCTTGCCCCATAGATCTTTACAAGAGTCTTCACAAAGCTTCAGAAGGAGGGGCAGAGTACATTCACCTCCAGAACAGCCCACGATTACGCAAGATAACAATTTTCTGAGCCAGTCCTCCAGTGAAACAGGGCCATGAGGGCACTCCACCCCCCCTCCCATCCTCAATAATATATTTCTGATTGAAAGACGTTGATGATCTATTTTGTGTGGTGCTTGGTATACAAATCACCCCATGGAAGCAGTGAGGCAGGAGCAGAACACAGTCCCTAGCTAAGTTCACTGTTCATGGTGCCTTTGGCTGTTGATCACTGTGTCTCCAAAATTCACAACAAGCCCCTTCAGGAAACTGTAATTTAAAAATTAACAAGGATTGCCCTGATTTCAGCTGGGATAAACTTAATTTTCTTCCAAAACAGATTCCTAATAGACACTTAAAATATCTTGCTGCTTTTATATCTTTTTGACTTACCTTGCATTTTTTCTTCTTAAAATTTGGAGGTAACATTTTGTAGTCTAAGTGAGTTGGAATGATTCGCTTTGATGAGAGTTTATTCAGCTCCTCAAGTTTGGAAATGTCTCCAAATTCAATGGGAGATGTTAGTGTAACTTGAGTATTGTAAAGCTTTGTTATAACTCCTGCAAGCCAGTGAGTGCCTGCAGAAAAGTAATTTTAAGGAAGAAACAAAGGAAAGAATATTTGTTACTGAAAAAACATATGGAATATGCATTTTGAAACAGCTTCCTAGTGCCCAAGTAGTACTTCTAATCCCCTAACTTCAAGAAACTTTACATAGTTGAATCATGTCATTGACTCCAAATGTATAAATACTGGAAAAATTAGGGCTGTAGCTGAAGTACAGAGTAATTCTATGAGAAGTATTCATGCTGGTACAAACCAATATCATTAGACAAATGCTTGTCAACTGAGACGTGGTTATTTTAATCCTTTATTTTACAATTATTTGGAGTTTTTATCCTTATCATATTTGGAAAGCACTGACTGAGTTTCCTCCTTGGTATGTGCTTCTGTGTGCAATGAGGCAGAGGGAGAGGGGATAAGAAATGAATACATCTACAGCCAAGATCCATACAAATATCTTAATATGACTCTTGACTTACTTATAATAGTATGTGGAAAGTCCTTAGGAGAATTCTTCAAGGACAGATTTTGCTTACAAGAAAGAAATATTTATTTACTTTCCAATGTGAAAACACCTGAGATTATTTTCAATTAAATGATCAAATTTAGATAAATGTCACTGAATTTTTTTTTGTACTTGAACACTTACAAACAGAATAATATATTTGTATGCTCAAACAGCCTTTCCTGTTTCATGTAAACAAGTATTTCCCAACTAGTTTAAGCAGAGAACAAACAATTGAGACTTCTTGCAATTAACATCTAAAAGTAGAACTTACCAGATTTGGGATAGGAAACCAAAAGGACATCGTCTTCTCTGGCATCAAAAGTATCCAAGGATTTTAAAAGTTCTGGAGAAGACCTGGTGGTAAAGGGAATCCCCTTAAATATGTGAATGAGTTCTGCCTCACTAGGATTGGACATGTTTGCCTAAGTCGGACTCCTGCGAGTCAGATAACAGTGAAATGAAGAGGATTTAAGAGTCACTTCTCAGTCAGATGGGCTGAAGTGACAAATTGAGACCAAGCAATAGAAACTTCATGCTTATATACTTTGCTAGGTACCATAGAGTCGTATCAGATATTGATTTTTCCAGGTAGTTGATAAAGGTAACTGAAGTATTAGAGGTAATTTGATAAATAACTGAAATGTCATCATTGAAAAGTACGTCATTTGTTACCTTTCCAGATAAAGTAATGAGGTGATAGTTAAAATATATTAATTATGGTAAATTAAAAGAATAAACATTATATGTTGCCTTAAAATATGCTTAATATTATTATTCTATAAGTTATACCTTGCTGGAAGCTGTTATAGCTTCCGAGGAAAAAGCTGCATCTTAAAATACTTTTATGAATACAAAACCAATGTCTTATTTTATGTGACTGAAATATTTTTGTTTCATTTTACCAAATACATAACAGACTGAATTTTCAAAAGTACAAATCAATTCCAAATGCTTGAATTCTGTGACATTAAGGAATTAGGTTTTTAAACGTTTTAGAATTTCAGCCTGAGGCATATTAAAAACAGAGGAATTTTGAGGCACAATCATTTTTTAAGCTGTCACATGCGTCCATAATAGTAGTATAGACAACAAAAATCATAAAATCATAGAATAGTTAGGGTTGGAAAGGACCTTAAGATCATCTAGTTCCAACCCCCCTGCCATGAGTAAGGACACCTCACACTTAACCATGCCACCTAAGGCTATCTCCAACACAGCCTTGAACACCACCAGCGATGGAGCATTCACAACTTCCCTGGGCAAAACCACAGATTTAACATTGGGTTGAATCCTGCATGCCTCATGACTTGAAGTGGTTGAAGATTTTTAAATCTTGCAACAGAATATCATCAGATATTAAAAATATTCATCAAAATAAGAGTTGCTTGCAGGAAAGAGGCCCTTCTCAATTAATTACCTGCTTTGAAATGTATTTTTGAAAAAAAAAAAAAATTGAATCTGTGGAAAAATATCATTATTGTTTTTTGAAAGCTCCACTTCTGTCTGAAGTGATCTTAATGCACCACAGTGAAATAGATGGCTCAGTTTTCAATCAAACCTTTTTTGTTTTTTATGCTTAATATTTTCAGGTTTCCTTTCAATGGCCACAAATTAATTTACTAATTTTTACATAATTTTCCTCAAACATCCACTGTCTTCACTATTTATATTGAAAACCTCCTACAATATATTCAGCTGGGGCCTTTCAGTATCTTCAGCACAAGAACCTGCATGCAGATCTTGTTTTAAAATAGATCCCATTTCTTTCAGGAGTTTCCCAAGTTAACAAGGTCTCAGATCTTTTTTTATAATAAATAATAACTTAGGTTTACCTAAGTGCCTCCCATTACTGAAGATAGCTCTTATGACCCCTGGTAAGAAGTTAATGATTAGAGAATTCCTTCCAAGGAACACCTGAGAACTGAAATTGCAAGGAATAAGGGCAGTCATCAGCTTCTGTACTTGTCTTTTTCTAATTCAAGCTCCAGAAAAAACAGCAATATAGTATTGGTTCTCCCTCCTCTTCCTTTTCTTTGCTGTATTTCCAGCCTACCAGTCAAGAATAAGTGAATTCAGATCTCTTTGCCTTTTTTGCATATAAAGTTGCTCTTAAACAGTTATTACCTGCAAAATGTGCCCTGTGCCATCAGTAAACTATGAGTTCCAGGTACACAGGGCCAAGTGGGGAAGAAAATCATGGAAAATGTAACGTATTCCCTACTATTAGTTATGAGAGGAGACTGGGGAGTCTTTCTAGGAGGTGATCAAGTGAGTCAGTGAAGGTACAAAAAATACAATGGGTACTGATGCTCAGGTAGGAGTTAGGCAACTTTCAGTGGTGAGGAGCTCAATGTTTTTCTCTTCCTCCTAGTCTGAAGATCTAAGCCATAGCTTTCTGTCTTAAGGTGTAGATCCTTAAAAATCTGTGCTCCCTGAAGAGATACCACTTTGGCTACCTCAGGTCTGCAAAGTACGCTTGGAGACATAAAGACACCTGTATCTTGTGTTATTCTGAACATCTGTATTAGTCTGCATACAGAGATTTCTAAGGTTAATTTTGCAGTTATCAGTCTAGCCAAGGCCGGGTTGGACAGAGCCTTGGGTGGCATGGTTTAGTGGGAGGTGTCACTGCCTGTGGCAGAGGGGTTGGAACTAGATGATCTTAAGGTCCTTTCCAACCCTAACCATTCTATTATTCTATGAAATGCATTGCATATTTGTTTTTTCCATTACTTTGCCTGTTCTCTTTCATTTCCTCCTGCATTCCTATTATGTTTTGACTCAGCACATTTGCCTAATCTAATCACTTTGACCTTAATTAATCATTCACAAATGAAATGGCTAAGGTGTAAAATAGGAGCAATACAGTAGCAAGGAAAATTCCCATTCTCTTAACTCATCTCAATTGCTTTTATACTAGTTTATCTTTTCAGCATAGATGTTAATCCAGGGGAATCAAACTGAAACTGGTCTTCCTGAAATGCTCCTTGAAAGTAGGGCCCATCCCTGCAAGTGTATGGTATCCTGAATTGCTGTGACTTAAGGAAAAGAAGGATATTCAGCATCTTGCAGGAAAGTCATTATAAAACTACACTAACATTAGCATAAAAAGTGCATTATTATAACTACATTATACAAAGAGAGCACGGGTTTAAAGAATTCCATGCCAAATCCTCCATCTAACTTTAATTTTTCTCCCTTATTAGTATTACAACACAGAATGTATACTACAATTGATATATTTTTAACCAGGTGAACATAGGCATGGCAAGCTAATACAGATGGATTCCTGTATCTGTTGCCTAGATCTCTGCCACAGGCTCTGAGGAGCTTCTCCCAAAGTCCTTGTCCTGGTCCTGGTCTCTGTCTCTGGCACTGCTATCGGTATAGATGGCATGCACATTTTACCAACAAGTTTCATAAGTACTTTCTAACAAAAGAGCTATGTTAAACTTGGAGTTTGGAGTTTCTCTATGGTTTGATGAAAATACAGCTTAGTAGCTGTATGCTGAACTCCTGGGCTGCTTCAGTGATGCTGCTTCCTTCTGCCTCCATGTCTGACTTGCGTCCCCCCATCTATACTCTTCTCTGGGTGAGTAACTTCCTTCTGTTGCTTTAAATGACTCAAAGAATCTGACTGTTCTCTTCCTGACTGTATTCTGTCACCTCCACTTAAGGCTCACCATCCTCTTCTCTGCTTGGTAAAAGACAATACCGTGTACATCTTCTTCAACTGCAGGTTTCTCAACTGAGGCAAATCACAATACTATTCCGTCCCAACACATCTCAGGCTGCATGTACTAAAAGAAATAGTGACATTGTGAAAAATATGCAGATAAAGTCATATGTTACACAAGTCAGAATCTGAGGGTACATCCATAGAGTTCTGAAAGTTTTTAGCCAGCTCTGTCAAGCATCAGATTTCTCAATTTTTGAAATGTCCTAAAAGCCACGAAGTATTTCATTCTTATCATATTGACTAATTAATGGAGAAGTAAAACTGACAGGGTTGGTTGTACGGTTTTGTTGCTCTCATTCTCCAGCAGATATACCAGTCACCTGAAATTAGTAGAAGTTACATCCACAAAGATTGTCTTTGTGCATCTATGTAAAATCTGTATGCAGGCTCTGCAACCATGATGAAAAAATGACATCTTTCAAGACTATTTTAGTGCAGTATATCAAACACAGCTGTTGTTACAAAATGTGTTTCATGGATTCAGCAGCAGCAGTCATTTTTCTTCTTCTTGGTATCTGTTGCCACACTGGTTTTGATTTTGGGCCTGGGAACAGCACTGATAACACCAGTGTTTTCAGTTACTGCTTGGTAATGTTTTGGTCTGACCAAGGACTTTCTGAGCCTCATGCTCTGCCAGGGAGGAGGGGAAGCCTGGAGGAAGCTGGGAGGAGGTAGAGACAGGGTACCTGACCTAAACTGGCCAAAGGAGTATTTCACACAACAGCACATCATGACTAGGATGTAAAAAATGGAGGGCAGAGCTCTGGAAGGGTGGGGGTGCACTGCTTATTCAGGCTGGGAATAGGTGGTGAGCGATTGTATTCTTTTCCCTTGTATTTCTCTTGTTATTATTATTACTGGTGGTAGCAGTAGTGGTTTGTGCTATACCTTAGTTACTAAACAGTTCTTATCTCAACCTGTGGGAGTTGCATTCTTTCAATTCTCCTCCCCATCCCTCCAGGACTGGGGGAAGAAAGAGTGGGGAGTGAGTGAACAGAATTGCATGAGGGCCTTAAACCATGACAATGTGCAAGACTGATCTCCAGGACTAAAGTTCAGCTAGGAAATCCACCGTTACAGGTAAGCTGTGTAGTTCTTTCCGCAGCTCCATACCTTCTTTTCCATGCCTCCACAATTACCTGGACTCCACAGTCTTTTCTGTAGGGATCATGCCATCTAACCTTTGCTTTCCCATAATGCAGAATGACATCCCTATTTATTTTAATGTTACAACTTAGATGTCTGTTATAACTTTATGGACAATGACTATTTAACAGAGACAGCCAGCAAAATGTTAAATACAACATGAGTGTTCAGACTGATCAGGAAGTTAGGGCACCTCAGTGCCTGGATGTCAACAGTTTAGTAACCTAACCTGTGCTTCTATGTGGTTCTAAAAAACCCTCGGTTGCAGGGTGGATATAGGGCTGTATAAAACACATGAAGACTCAGATGAGCTATATTAACTGTCCATCTGTGCACCCCAAGCTGCTCCCAGATATTAGGTAGCATGACTTAGCCAAGACTGCTCAGCTGGGACAGACACTGGATTGCTTTACACTTCCAACAGCAATTCTGTACCTGGTAGGCTTTCTGGACTCTTCCAGAGAAGACTTCCTTCATTGCCCCATAGTTCAGTACTAATTGAGTTCTGTGATTTAACAACTCTGCTTTCAGAAGTCTCTGATTTCGTAGGCATTGCTGTCTATAGCAGCTATGCCTCTGTTTAGGTATACTGTGAAGGAAGTCAACCACACATAGTCATATTGCATTTATGGCATGTATGTTCCTTGATCTCTTTATCCCTCTCACAACAAATCATTGCTTTAGGTTATTATGTGCCAGACCCACAACTGATAGAACTAATGCTAACAATCCCATTGCTGCCAGTAAATGAGCTGTGCCTTTTGGAGAGCTGGCAGGCAAATGACATGGCTGAGGTTACCTCTACTGCCCCAATACCTGCCCTGCAGCTTCACATGATGCAAGGCATGAGCACAGATATAACAAAGATATGGTGGGGGTAGGGGAGCAAAAAAGAAAAACAGGATTTTTACCTTCATTGGGGTAAAAAAGATAATGCTGTGTACATGCAGGAGGGCTCACCCAGGTAAATACTCTCCCTGGCATGTGCTTGTCTCTCAGGTTGGGATTGCCTAGGGACATTCCTAAGCCTCCAGAGTGAGACAAGAGTCCTTGGAGGCCTGGTTTGTTTTCTGTTTATCATATCTAATATGGAGAGTTACTGAGATAGGATTAAATGACAGAAATTTATGAGTCACCTTGTTTTATTGCTACTACACTACCACTCAAAGTGATTCTAGTAACTTCACCAGTGATTTGAAATGGTTCCACCTTTGATTTGTTAGCATAACTGCATAGAAATTGTCTGATATTTGAAAGCACATATATAATAATAAAGTTTTCTATAGAGAACCAGATAAATTCCAGATAAAAAGCCTTTTGAAATGTATGTATGCCCTTCAGAAACACCCTGTGGTGCATCACTACACACAGCAAAATCAGAGCAAACAAGTCAGATGGAAAATGCTGTCTTGTTGACTCACATACTACCTTCAAATCCAGCAGCTCAGGAAACTAGCAATCCAGCTAACAACAGCTACCCCTGTGAAGGCTTATGGGCCACAATTAGGGAAGTGTATCAAAGGGAAAAGGAGCACATATGTCCATACACACAGTGAGCATGCAGGCTGTTGTACTTTGTGCCAGCTCTCTGGTGGGTCCTACCCAAATGAGTGGTGTAATCCTGAGGTAAGAGGCAATGTAGTTTGCATTTGAGGGAACTGACTGGAAACCTTTGGTACATGCAAATTCCAGAGGGAAGCCACTATGGGATGGAGCCCTCAAGGTCCCAAAGCTGTTCACAGAGCTTGCAGAGACCCTGACGCAGGACATGTCTCATTTGCTCATGTTCTCATGACAGCCAAGGGCTATCTAAGGGGTTGCAGTATAAATCTGGTGGCCAGAATACGCAACTTTTTGCTGTCCCTCCAGCCAGTCCACTATGACAACCCTGCTAGCATCTCTCTTCTCCCAGAAGAAAGTAAATCCACAATCAACAAGTGCCAATCTCAACATTACCTCTCCCTGACCTAAGGAGGCTGACCCATGGTCTTTACTCAGATATGAATATGAGTTAGAAGTGCACCCTTGCAGTGATGAAATGCATACTGGGCTGCACAGGAAAGAGAATAGCCAGCAGGCTATAGAAAGTTATTATTCCCTCTGTGGAGCACTTCTGAGGCTACATGTGGAGTACCATGTCCAGTTTTGGATCCCCTGGTACATGGGAGGTATCGGCAAATTGGGATAAGTCCACCAGAGGGCTGCCAAACTGGCCAGGACTGGAGCATCTGATGTACAAAGAGAACCTGGGGGAGCGGGGTCTATTCAGCCTGGAGGTCAAGAAGAGACCACAATCCTGCCTACAACTACTTTGTCGGTGCTTGTAGAGAAGGTGGATCCAAACTCTTCTCAGTAGGTGCACAGCAACAGGAGGTGTGGCAACAAACACAAGCTGTGATGAGGGAGATTACAGTAGACATTAAGAAAACTTTTTTACCATTTGAAATTTTGACCATTTGAAGTGGTCAAATGTAGGAAGAAGTTTGCCAGTGATGCTGTGACTTCTCCATCCTCAAAGTGATTCAAGACTAGAGTGTCCAAGGCCCTGAGAAAACCAGTCTAAGTAGGGAATTTGGTTGCTCTGAGCAGCTCTGGAAGTAGATGTTCTCTTGAGTTTCCTTCCTACCTGGAGTGTTCCGTGATTCTGTATTTCAGAATTGAGGGGTAGGACTACTGTTGAAACACAATCCTCATTTGCATAAATCCAGAGGAGGTGGTATTTTCATCTGACGAATGTTGTGTTGATATATATAGTGTTCTGTGAACTGCAAGATAATGTAAATGTAAAACTTCAGTAAAATAAATGGAGTTAAAATATTGATAGGATAAGAGACAGTGCAAGATCATATCTGTCTGAATTGGATCTTAAATGTAAATTTTCATCTAAATAAGCAATAAAGGCACAGCTGCCCCAATTCCAACTAATATTCTCACCAGGTAAAGATTTTTTATTAACAGTCACTTTATTCTGCAATTTATGAGAGTACCAGAAAATCTCCAAAGTTAATTTAAGCAGAGTGGAGATGTCTTCCCCAACACCGTTAATAAATGGTCATTTTCAGCCCTAAAAATGTTGGATAAGGCCTCTAAAACCTTTTTAACTTGTAGAATATAACTGAAGAATTATATATTATATGCATCCACACCACAAAACTGTGGTGTAACTTGGCTGAAATAGTTATCCTTGTCTTATGCGATTAAAAAATAAGAATCCTGTCCAGATTAACCAGGCTGAAAACCTTTAAAGCTGCTGGGGCAAAATCCACACGAATTTTTAAAACCATGGACCCACATTAAGACCTCTAAAATGTCACCCAGCCCTCTAGGCTTTAATCTTCACATTGGTTTTCTCTCTGTTTTCAGAGTTACCTTTTCAGAAGTTATAGTAAAATCTGCAATAAAGGTGTAATGTGGGATGATCTGTTCTTCTTTTTTATTCTACTTGCTGACTCACAGAGTTCCGCACTCCATCAGGGCTAACTAGCTTCAGTAACTTCCATTCACAACAGCAGCATCTCTATTAAGTGGCTTAGTGCATGATTTCTTCAGATGCCCTTTGATGAGCAAACTTTCTCAACATTCTCTCATGCTGTCAGCTTAGTAATAACTTCGTGAGTTATTTTATGTTTCTCTGAAGAAAAGCAAAAGCTTTTGAAGAATGACAGGCTAAATGTAAAATTGAGTGAATTAGTGCCAGCATTACAGTTCTAGGATTCTATCTGCTTTTCATAAAATTGCCCTCAATTTCCTGCATTTTCAGATCATTATTTCTTATACTTCTACCATCCTGTTATGATTATACAAAAAGAAGAAAAAGTTGCTGGCTGAGGGGTACAAAGAAAAGTTAATGGAAGAGAAAGACTCTGCGGTTTATTTCTGTGCATTGGATTGTAGTTAAATTCATAAAATGATCCTTAAAATAAAATAAAATAAAATACAGATAGCAAATACAAATATCAAAATACAGACTCGTATTTCTTCAAATTTCCAAGGGTATCCAGAGTTTTCACTCAAATCCATATACTTAAAAAATGTTTCTTCCTTTTTTGCATGAATGTAACTAGGCTCAGTAAATATTTTATTTCAAAAATAGGAAATAACATTGAGTTTAGTGGGAGCAAAAAGTTTATGCCTGAGTGGCAGAATCTGGATTTTTTGTTACTAGGTCTGACTGATAGGAAAAGATTTTTTTTTGAGGAAGGAAGTAAAAATATTAAATGTTCCCAGCTGCAAGATTGTTTCTCTGCAACAGTTCTTGATTGCTGAATATAAAATGAAATAGTTATGTGCACGAATTCTTTAAATACATAAGCAGAAGTCATACACATATGTTAGAAATATGACTTTAGAAATGAATACATGAATATATAAAATGAATATATGTAATTGTAATGTGGATTTTCGTTTATTCTTAAAATCAAAGAGTTCTTCCAATGAATATTTATGATTTGTGCAAACATGTTAAACAGTTACTAGGTCTATGTCTTTTCCTGAAGCTTGTAAAGTGATCTATCTTACTGGCAATGAAAGATGTAGCACCAGAGGTCTGTTCTCATTATCAGGCAGCACGATAAGCCGGGACTACATCACTGTCATTTATGGAGACGTATTAAAGTCTTCAAGCCATTTTTCAATTACTTTTGTTGCTGTTTTGATGACGTGAAAGAGAAGTGCACCAGAAGAGCAGTGCAGACAGCACCTTAATGCAGAATTAATACTTATTAATTTATGAGACATAAGTGTAGAAGTGTACTTTTTATGCTGGGCATTGTGCCACTGTTTGGTTTTAAATTATTAGAGAACATTTTGATTGATTTGAATTAATTTCCAAATAACCATCAAATTAGATATATACTATTTATTTATTCACTTACTGAACAGAGGCCAGTTCTACAATTAAAGTATATTTCTACTGACCAGCCACAAATTGTGTAATAGATAGTCCTTTTTTTATAAACATATAAATTAAGTTGTGGCAAATGTTAGAGGTTGAATGCAATAGCCTATCTGCCAGTTTTGAGCTCTAGAACATGAAGATCCTGGCTTTAGATAGTAATGCTAAAAAACTAAATAATATAAATACCAAATATAGTCAGTCTAAAGATCTTAAATGTGTTTGTATTCTGAAGTTGAGCAATTTAACTTTTTCCTCTGGTGTAAAGGCTGACAACATTTATTATGACTATCTGATGCTGGTAGCTCTCTTACAGTGCCCTGGTAAACAAGCTTGCATGTCAATCTCAGTCTCAGGTGTGGAGCAGCACAAGGAGCAACAAGCCATCTGTCACGCACTGGAGGAGAATAGCAGGGCCTCTTCCCTCAAGCCTTGTCTGCTGTCAGGGAAAGAGGAGGATGGGTCTTGAGCTTTGCCATGAATGTGCTTTTGAATCAGATCTGCTCTGCTCTGGTGTAGGTTACAGCCATGAAAAAACAAACTCTACCCACATATATCTGTATAGATACAGCCTTAGTCAAAAGTTCCAGATCTTGACAGGCATCATCTGCAGGGAGCCTGGTAGCTAACTGGGGGAAGGTGCCACCTCTCTCTTGTTCTACAATAATTTCCCTTCAACATGTATGTCTCCTCCTCCCCTTTCCAGCAATTCTTACACCACTCCCTCGCAATTACGTGCTACTGAGCTATTAGTCTAGTAGTAAAAACATAGAAAAAGAGCTGATCTTTGCTGACTGACACTTGCTGCTGTGTAGGCACATCACAGCCAGCAGCTTATTAGGGGACATCAGATCAGGCCCTTAATAGCGGCTGCATCTCTCCTGCTGACTATTGCTCTCTCCCTTCACTCAACACCTCTGAAGGCAAAAGGCATTGTACACTTTCTCATATGAGGGCGGTAATGAGAGGCGCAAAACCCAAAGACAAACAGGACAATTATAACTTGTCTAATGGTCTTGGAGAGGTGTTCAAGACCCCGAGGCCAAGTCCCCCAGCCTGTTTATGCATGAACATGTTCAGAGTAGGTGAAAGTCTCTCCCAAACTGGAGGCAAATTTCCTGCACACAGGCTTTGGGCTTCTATACATACCGATACATGTGGTGTGGTCAGTGAAAGGGGATCAGTATGTCCACTTTATAGCCAGGAAATCTGGATATTTCTGATCAGAATAGGAAAGAAGAATGGGTTAGCCATGCCTTCACCTTGGAGAGGTGTTTCTTGTTATTTTCTCATACCTGAGACCCTCCTCACCAGCTTGGGATCTCCTTTTCAGATCCCCCAGTATCTTTCATCTCACTCTCCTATGACCTAGCCCTTTGGACTATACAAATCACACAAAAAGCAGCCTTCTTGAAGCCATCTTTAAAAGTCTTCCTGCACATATGCAGGGGAGTGCATTGGTATGTGAACACTTTTCATAGACATATACAGACAGCTTCACTCTTTTTGAAGGTTACTGTATTGGTACCGCCCCACATGTGTAGAGTCAACTGTGCAGCTAATCAGAAAAAATTGTGAATGTCTGAGATCTGGGAACCATTATAAAAACAAAGAATAAGAAACCTTGACAAATATTTCATTTCCTTTTTCAAAACAGCATAGTTATACTGGAGAAACCCATGATTTGAATGACCCCATAGAGCTTTACAAGCCATTCATATGCAAGAAAATTTCAAGAGAATAAGGATTAGAATACTTCAAATTTAGGTTTAAATTGTCTTCCCATCATGCACTGATAATGCAAATGATGATCCACAATGATACAGGATCACAGGCACGATGATTTTGTGCTTGAAAAGAACAAGACACTTTACAGACCCGTGTCTCATACAGAACTTAAGTCCTGTGGATTTATGCTGAATATTTATAGTTTATCAGCTGCACTTTAGCATGTGCAGGAGGCAGTTCAGTCCAAATCACAGGAAAGTCTTAAGTGTATCTGCAACCTGACAGATGATTTGCTATACTGGAAATGTTAATAAACCGAAACTGATGACAGTTGCATGATGAGACAGATAACAAGGTATTTTTAATAGCAATTACTTCAGGAGTTACAGAAGCACTGACTCCACAACATACTAGATTGTTTGCAGCATCTTTTTGGCATAAGACAACCAACCAAAACACTGTCAGGAAAATATTTGCAACATGTGATCGAAGGGAGCACAAAATACTCAAAATAGATGAGATTTTCTGACTATCCAATCCATTTCAGCTCCTTCTGAATAGCATTACGCCTTTTAGGCCAAATTCTCCTCTCATGTATGCTTCTACAACCACATTATCCTCTCTTGGCCCATTGTGTTAAAAAAAAAACAAAGAAAAAATGGGAAGTAAAATGAGCATCTAAACATTATTTCTGTGGACTTGCCACAGGTCTCAAATTAGTTTCTGGAGGACACTGCCGCTGCTACCTAGAAGATCACTTGACTTTCAGTAGATTTGACAGCTTCTGGATGCAATCTAGCAGGCTTAGATTAGTCTTCTTACAAGTGAAGCATCACATATCAGTGCAAGCTTTGGATAATTGCCCTGGTTGGGATTTACAGGGGGCTAGGAGAAAAATGTTTTATATTTAGACAAGTGAAGAACAAAGTGGAATTTAAAAAAGTTCAATCTTGGAAAGTAAAAATACAAATACTTGAGTTACTACTTCTGGCATAATAGAGCAAAGGGCACCACAGTGAGATCAGGCTCAGAAATCCAGATTCCTTGCTCTGGAAAGTTATTCTGCTGTTAATTTTTGCTTGTTTCTGTTTGTTGTTTATTTGTTTGCTTGTTTGTTTATTTACAGGGGGCTTTGTTTTCTTGCTTCTCTGACATACAATAGAACCTTTTGGAAAAGCTGATGGAACAACTGTACTAGGTAGATTTCCAAAGCAGATATCTCTTCCAAAGCCTATTGAAATCAAAAGAAAGACCCTCATGTATTCATCTGGTTCAATGTAAATATAGACCTATTCTTCCTTCATTTGGAGACAATCCCATATAATTAGCTGGCTCAGGCAGTCCAGTCCCCTGAGTGCTCAGTCCAAATGGGTTTAGTTAGAATAACATATACTGTGTTGAAAATCATTAAAAAGAATACTAAACAGCCCAGGACATGCAACTGAGCCAGCTTGAAAAATCTTCATTACACACCCCTTTCTGCAATCCTCCTCTTTGTAGAATTACTATTGAAATACATGAGTGATAAAGGATTGAATGGCTGGCTTAACAAGCATTAACTGAGAAGAATCCTATTTCCAGTAGAAATCTTTCAAAGCTTCTAACCTTTCTTTCAGTAAAGAATCTATCAATCAGCTGAATTCTGGGTAATAATAAGAGCTGCAGAGAAAACAAACTCTTCAGTGGAAAAAAAGATGTAATTCTTACCCTGTTTTGGTTGTTGGTTTGTTTGGTTTTTTTAATATCCTTTATAAAAAATGAACCATTAGAATCTTTTTTCTCTGCAAAAAAAGGCAAACTCCAATCAGTCACTTGCCAACAGGTGGGTCAAGCATTATGTTCACATGAACATTAAATATAGTGAACGCCCTTCTTCAGCTCCATAAAAAAAATGGTCCAGATCCTTACATTATGTATATCAGCTACCTTCTTACATTCTGTGAACATTTATACTGGAAAGTACATGTTTCTGTAGACTGCTTGGGTTTTGATGGGGTGGCATTTTCTAGCAGAAATAATGTCTTCAATTCTCTAACCAGTTCCAATGAAATATCTGGCAGTTCTATCTGTTCACTTAACAACACCTCCAGCTGTGGCAGGTATGTGCTCACAGTGCTTAGCACAAATAGTACTCGCTCACAAATGGTACTCAGTGCTTTGTAAACCCTGAACTTTGTGAGAAATTAGGGTGTTTTGAATTTGGGCTATTATCTAATCAATCTCTGCATAGCCTTGTGGAAATAGGTGTCTTTTTTTTTTTTTTTTTTCTGTTGATGGTGGTGTTGTTCATTTTGTGCTCTTTGAGCTTGACTCTGGTCCCTGAGAATTATGATGCTGTCTTGAATTCTCTGCATGGCTGTACAATCCCACTGATGCTATTTCATACAGACTAGAGGGTGTGGAATGCTGTCACAGGGTAGTTGAACTTGATTAAATTAGATGTAGTGTAGTGAGGTAACAGCAGAAAAGGTCACAGATATGATTTACAGAGTGGATTTCCTGAAGAGATGTTGAAAATGCATGGAGTCTAAAGAGATTAGTGCTCAGGTGTCTTCAGTGAGTGAAGCCCCATAACAGCCATTGAGAAAAGAATGCATGTATTTAGGTATTGACAGGAGGGTGGAACTTCCCTTGTTATTAAACCGCACTAGGTTTGAGCCAGTGGCAGAGATGTACAAATCTGTTACTAATTCTTTAAGCTATTCAGTCTTTCTGTGTGTATTTTTGTTTTGGTTTCCAGTCTGATTTGTTGCTTAAGAATTTAGCATCTTATTTGGGTTTCCCTGATGTTTCTAGATCAAATCTCTACTGGCTGTCAGAAGCCTGTTTAGCAAAATTTAGCAGAAGAACTTCCACCGAGAAAATAGATGCAATCTTTAAACAGTTTGGTTCTTTAATAGGGGTTGTATCCCAAGAAAATTAAAAAAATAAAACCTATTAAAAAGTCAGGTGTGACAGTCTCTGTTCCTCAGGTGCTGGGAGTTGCATTAGGGAAAGTTTTATGCAACTTATAAAAGCACTCTCTCTAGACCATAAATACAATTTAGTCTGAGGTTGGGAAAAGTGACTACAGTGCCCTTTCAGCAGCTTAGTTCTGTCTATATCAGTCTTCACCCTTTGCCTGTCATAGTCTTCCCACTACCATCTTGAGTATACCCAAGGCAGAGCCAATATGACAAATACAGAACTAAGGACATTGGATTCTTGCCATTACACTTTAAAACACAGCATAATTATTAAATTGCAACTCAAACCTGTTTCTTGGTCTTAGTTTGCTGTCCCCAGTTGTCATCACTGTAGCTTTTTTGTTCAGGCAAAAGAGAAGCCTACTGAAAGAGAGTATGTTTCTCCCAGCCAGAAGAAAATTGACCCAAACTCAAGTTCCTTAAAATGTGCTGGTGCTGAGTTTCAGCAAGAAAAGATCCCCAGATTTTCCTAACCCCACTAGATAATGTTTTTAAGGGTATCATATGTATTTACCTACCTATTTTTCCTTAGGATTGAGCCGTAATGAAGAGTAGGAGCAGGGGCAGGACATTTTGACTGATAGAACTGAAGAAAGCATCATGATGTTAATGGAGATGTTTGGGAAAGGTATAGAAAATAAAGAAAAAAGATGTTACAAATAATAGGTGGATTTAAATGTTACTGGCAGAGAATGTGTGCAGGGAGAAAAAGATTATGAAAACAGACACAACACACAAATATCTGGCAAAGGAAAATGACCTGAGGAATGACATACTAGGAAGACATAACTTAATAAGATAGATAAGGGGGCATCATTCCACCCCAACACACCAAATCACTTGACGGCACCTATACTAAATGTTCAGAGCAGTGTAGACATACTCTAGCTGCAGAAGCCAATGAGCAGGCTTCAGCTGGAGCTCACCACATATGCCTCTATACAAACACCCGTAGCATGGGGAACAAACAGCAGGAATTGGAGATGTGTGCATGTCTACAGGGGTATGATATCATAGGTATCACAGAGACATGGTGGGATGGCTCTTATGACTGGTGTGTT